>OVBB01000861.1:0-13304 GCA_900406415.1 Isatis lusitanica
AAATAACTTAGTACAAATATATTTCTACGTTTTTGAAGGGCGGGTCAAATTTTTGAGGAGCTTTTAAATAAGATTCAGGGGAAAATATTTGGACTAATTTAAAAAAAGTTAAATGCCTATTACTTTTGTATTAATGGCTACATTTAAAAAATGTACAAAAACATTATGATTAGTATATTCCATAAAATATGAAGTTATTATTNGATAAACGGACCGGACCCGGACGTGACGCGCGCGTGACGCGCGGGATTATATCTTAATTTGTATTTAAACAAATAAAGTTTATAATTTTTTTATTTTATAAATATAGATATAAATTTTAAAAGTATTAAAAGAGAACCATAACATTGGACATAAACATCAACACAATATTTTAAAGTTGAGGTTGGAATTATTAACTAAAACCGTTATTCATGACTTGATAAGAAATTGAGAGAAAAAATAATTTTAAACAAAAAAAAGTTGAGAAACTACAAAATATTAAGAATTACATCACTGTAATTAAAAGATAAGTGTAAGTAAATTTTAAATTTGAGATAAATTATTCTTATTTAAAAGATAATGTTTAGTTTAATATTCATATTTGTTAATATATTGGACTTTAAAACAATTATTCATATTTCAAAATGATATTTTAATATTCAATAGAATATACAAATCTAATGTATTTTTAACCAATTTTTTCTTTTGAAATCTAGCATTTGAGATAAGTCAACAATTTTTTCTTTTGAAAGATTTTATATTGGTTAATGGAACAAATTAAAATATGTTAACAATTTTATTTTACCATAAAATTTTATATAGTTTAATATATTATAAGAGCAGATAATATTTTCAATTTATTTTTGCTTTTATATTTTTTACTTTGTATAAAAACATATTTTTGTAAGTCATAATGTGAAATGTGTTTAGAGGTTATTTATTTGACACTTTTCTTTGGACAATTTTTTATTGAAAGCTTGAACTTCAAGATACTGTAGAATTTCGAATGATCAGCAGCTTGAAGGAGAGTCTTTTCCTGACCATTCACGCGCCAAACCTGCAGATTTCCTGTGCAATCAATGAAAGCTTGGGGCTCTTCTTTAGGCGGAGCAGCTTTCATTAGGCCTCTCAGAAGAAGAAAAAAACAATAGCATTTCAGCTACGTGTAAGAATTTAAATCATTATCTAATTAAGAGTAACGATTTATGAACCAGCAACTCTGCCTCCACCCTCCTCTTACACGATTGTATTAGTTTCTTCAGTCCAGGTATCAAACTTTGATCGAAATGACACGGTTTCGAACCCTTCTATTATGCGGATCATTTGCGATTTAGGTCGTTCAGATGAACGGATCATTTCCTGTATGATTGTTCTAACATCAGCAAACATCATACATATATATATGTAAAATAATCATAAACAGTTATACAGATCATACATATATATACTTTTTAATTCTGCTTGGTTCTGGTTTCATATAATTATTAAAGATTCTTATAAATCCAAATGAAATAATATCATACTGGTCCTAATGTTTATTTTTAATGTTATTTGCTGAAACACAAACTTTTATAATTATATACATAATTCATAAATTATATCTTTAAAAAATGAATATATTTCAATATTAAATAAATATAGTCATGCGCGTCACCGCGCGGGTCCGATTCTAGTTGGAATGAAAACTCACCAAAAAAAAAACAAATTGGAATGAAATATTAGAACATTTAAGTGCATGATATTGTAAATGGCTATCGTTTTATTTATATTAAAAATCACAATATATTTTCTTAACATATTCAACAAATTCCATATCTGAATTCGGCTTCACCAAATCTAAAATTTCACTGTTCAGATATGGAATCGGATTCAGCCTTTAGAATTGACTAGTTTCTTTAAAAGGGTTGGAGAGCTGGCTAGTTTTACTAGTGAGGAGGCCAAGTGTGCTTTAATTATATGGTCTTCGAGAGGTACTTAACATTTTGATCAGTGGACATCGGTGAACGGTCTCACTTTATCTATAGATGCACTTTGAGCGTATATGTCGCGGTCTGGATAGTTTGCCAAGTTCAAGAACAAAGAACTCAAATGATATGTCGGGTCAATTTCATTTTGAATGTATCGCAGTGGAGTAGATACAAGTTCTCCATCGTGGAACCCGTCCATATTAGACTACATTATAGCAGATCTTGTCTCACTTTGGTTTTTGATTGTACAGAGATAATAGATTAACTTGCGAAATTTAGTTCTTATAATCAATGCAGTACCACACAACAACAAATTTAACATGAAAACGTAAACGTCCACAAGTAATTATAAGAAAAGCAATATAAAAAGTAGATTCACCTCACAGATGTTTCCAAGTTTTAAGAAAGCATGTCAAGAAAGCTTTTTTCCAGTCTCCCATCATACAACATATCAGTCACCAAGCCAAAGGTTGAAGCGTCTCCCTCAAACTTGCAACTCCTCATTTCATTGATGAGTTCAGCTGATCCAGCTTTGTCACCATCTCTAAGATGTGCCCTGATCAGCATATTATACGTCCTGCTGTTTGGGAGAGGCCCATCTTCTTTCATTTTCCTGAACAATGCCACTGCTTCCTGCTTTGAACCTTTCATACACAAGCCTGAGATCATGGAATTGTAGGTTACAACACTAGGCTTCACTCCTTTGAGGCTGAGGCGAGAAAATAAATCCCACCCAGCTTCCACCTTGCCAGCTTTACACATTCCTTCAATGATAATATTATATGTGAAAATGTCCAGTTCCATTACACTCTTTTGCATATCCTCGAATATGACCAATGCTTTCTCTAGCTTCCCTTTCTTGCAGAGCCCATCCAAGAGAATGTTGTATGTCCAAATATTTGGAGGGACACCACGAGAAACCATATCTTTGAAAACTTTTTGGGCATTACCAGAATCTCCAGCTCGGAAAAAGCCTTGGATAAAAGTGGTGTAAGTGACTGTGTTGCCTTCCAATCCTCTTTGAGACATCTGGCGTAAGAGTTACACTTGCAAAATCCATTGATCAGAGTAGTGTAAGTCACTACGTTTGGGAAACAACATTTGCTAGTCATCGAATCAAACATATGCTTCGCCTCATCTAAACGACCCTGCATGCAAAGTCCGTTGATCAAAGAACTGTAAGTGATAGTATCAGGATCTATAGACCTTCGGATCATTTCCTTGTACAGTTCCTCGGCCTCCGAAAGCTTCCTCTCTTTCACAAACCATCGATCAATGCACTGAACGTATAGATATGTCCCTCTCAATCATACTGCTTAGTAGCTGAGAAGCATCACTCCATCTTCCATAGATACAAAGGCAGCTTATGAGGGAGGTGTAGGTAAAAGCATCCGGTCCAATTCCTTTGTTCTTCATTTCATTGAAGAGGTTGAGTGCATCATCCACATGTTTGTGTCTGCAAAGACCATCAACGACAGTATTGTAGATGACAACATCAGCCTCTATTTTACCTTCCTCCATGTTCTTGAGCAGAATTAAAGCCAAATCAATATTACCTCTCTTACATACTCCATTTAAAATCGTACCGTAAGTAACGAGGTCTAGTTGACATCCTTTCATCACCATTCTTTCAACTAAAGCCACCGCTTCAGAAGCTTTGTTGTGGAGGAAAAGTCCATGGATCAGAGTATTAAATGTCACTGTGTCAGGTTGATATCCTATTTCCACCATTTTATCAATTACTGCCTCGGAAATCTTCTTACAGTGACAGAAACCATTTAGCAGCGAAGAAAGCGTGACGATGTCGGGATCATAGCCGAGTTTCATCATCTTCCCAAGAGTTGCCAGAGCAAGAGAGAGCTGAGAGCGGCGACAGAAACAGTTTATCAATATACTGTAACTATAGAGGTTATGTGGGACTCCCAACATCTCCATCTGCTCGCCCAGAGAGATGACAACATCAAACTTCTTCATATTTGCAATAGCACTCAACAACATAACCGAACAAACCAACTGCATCATCTAACTTGATATCATGCAGAAACCCACCTCTAAGTTTCTCTCTGTAAGCATAACTGGCACTAGACAACGTTCGTCCCAAGCGACAGAAACCGCAAAGAGTAAGAGCAGTTCCAGGATTACCTTTCTCCAGAATATGCCAATGAGTCAACCTCTTGGCTGTTATCGCAACCAATCCACTCATCTTCTCAGTTTTTCTTCTGAAACAGCTACCAATGAATGTGGAGACAAATCAATGGGATACAAAGGTAAATAACTCTTAAAGCATTGGTGAAGTACGTGAGTGCAATCTGAGCGTGGAGACCAAGAAGGAAGCTGTTAAGAGTGTGCAAGAGAGAAAACTTAAAGAGTTTAGTTCAAGAGAGTTTACCAAGTGAGATTTCTTGGGGTTTTGGGCTACAATTTGTTTGTTCTTCTTATTCTCTTTGTTTCTTCTTCTTCTTGTACTTGCTGTACACAAAACAGAGGTAAATCTATTAAGTGGTGAGTGAATCTGTGTGTAAGATCTGAACAAAATGAAAGAAACAGTTGCTGTTAGTGTTTTGGAGAAGAAAAGACAAAAAAAAAAGTGTTCTGTTTCTTAAACATTGTGTTCTGTTATTCACATAGGACAAAATTGTTCATATAGAAAACTAATAGATACAATATAACCATTTGTCAACAAGTCATGCCCTTTGATCACATTTCTTCTCACTAACGTAACTAAATTATCACTAACAATTGCTAGGGTGTTTAAGTCCCTGCCGAGAAGTACTCTTGATCTGGTTTATAAGATCAAGAGGAACTCGTAGTTCTCTATGTCTTTAGTTTCTTTTCTACTTTAGATTCATTTAACTATTGTGAGTGGGTGAATTGAGAATATATACCATCGTTTGATCAACGCAATATTCAAGCAAAGGCAAAGACTTATCTGAAACGAAATGAGCTACCTTTAGGTCTGATTTGGAGCTTCAAGTCCTTGTCTTTGTTGGAATCGTTGGTGTTATTCTGTCTGCGTAGAATCTGAGTAAACTTATTGAAGAAGCTTGGAAAAGCTTAACGAGGACTTATTGGATTACGGATTCATAGAATTTAAGAAATCTGAGATTTGATTTGGAATTTAATTTAATAATCTAAGAAGATTTTAGGAAATCTGGGATTTGATTTTTTTTTTAATTTAATAATAATAATATTAAAGAAAATGATTAAAAATATGGAAATTTATTTGGTTTATATTTCTTATTCATATAAAATTTAAAACAAAATTGAAATTTTGGTATATTGGGACAAAATAAGATTTTCAACTTTTAAAAATTATTTAAAATAATATATTATATTTTTTGTCTAGTTGTGTATTCTATAAAATGAGAAAAAAAAATATTGATTTTTTTTTAATTTTTAAATTTCAATTAATGTTTTTTCTCATTTTAAAAGTTCTGATTTACTTTTTTTGAAATTGAAACTAAAAAATTAAGAAAAAAAATTTTCAAATACCACCATAAAAGGTATTTATATTCGTTAATTTTTAACTAGAAATTATCTTTCAAATTTTATAAGATGGAATTTACTGACAAATTCCCAAATTTCCAATAATCTGGAATTTTATGAGAATTGTAAAAATGATTAATCAATAAGCTGAAATTTTTAGGAATTTTTACAAATGTTAAATCCAATAAAAGATGATTTATAAAGAAAATGAATTCCATGAAGATGAAATAGAAGTGGGCATGATTGAGTTTAGTATTGTGCCTAATATTTCTCCACAATAACAACAACAACAACAACAAAACAGGTCTTTAGAAGACAGTGTCTTAGGGTTGGGTACAGTGCTTCTTGTGGAATGTATAAATGTAAAACTGAAAGATTTTTTAGGACTGTGTCTCAAAAACATTGGTGGTAAATGGAAAATGTGTCTGAAATGTGTTAATCAGAAACTCTGGCATGAGAATGCTCAAATTCTTGAAAAGGCTGCAACTTTATAAGTGATCAAATCAGGTACATAGTGATGGATACAGAGTAGTAGATGAAGAAGCTAAACATTGTTGAGCTAATTATAAGATATATGAAGATGGACCAAGAGTGGAAAAAGTATTAGAATCAGTACATATTGCACCAAACAAGAATACTGTTCGGCCGAAAAAGACAACACATTAACAACATGCATTTTCAACAAATGTTTTGCTAAATGTTGCTCTTGTTAAAGATATTTATTAATGATATAGAAGACATGAAAGATTAAGAGAGATCCGTAAAAATATTTGTCATAAGATATTCCAGATTTATTGATCTCTTCATTTCCATATTGTCAGATTGTACTTAGGTGAACATTTATAGGACAAAACAGAGGAATAAATAATCACACACATGAACTATGAAATCAACACTAGGGTTGAAACATAAACAAGTTCAGCCAGAAACAAGAACGCAAATTAGGACATAGAAACTAAAATATCTAAGGACATAACTGGGTTGCTTTCTCCCCAAGCTTCTTTATTGATTTCCTTGTCCGAGATCATCAGCTTTGATTTATGAAAGCTACGCAAACAAAGAACGACTAATAAGTCAATTTCAATATATTTAATTATTCTATTAAATCGTGACATTACCTTTCTAATGAGTTTTGGTGCTTCTGATTTTCCCTTTCTTTTGGCGAAAAGGGTTCATGAACCACTCCGGTTTGTAACAAGCAAGTATGTATCCAATGGTTAATCCAAAGGCAATACCAGGTCCAAATCCTATTGCAGCTGCTATCCAACTCAACACCTCTTCTTCATCTTCCTCCTTTGGCTCAAGCGTTTCATGTGGTACTGGCGTGTGAATAACTCTACAATCTTCATCTATAGAGGGACCAAAAAGTTCCAAGTTGTCCTTGAAAGAAGAGCAATTTTGTCTTCGAAACTGAGTTCCCACAGGTACTAGACCTTCAAGCTGGTTATGAGAGAAGTTCATGTAAGAAAGATACGAGAGGTTCCCTAGCTCTTGTGGAATTTCTCCTGAAAGCTTGTTTTGAGAAACGTCCAGTGACTCTAGCTCTGTCAAGTTTCCCATAGATGATGGAATGTGACCAGTGAAAACATTGTTTGACAAGTTCAGCACATGAAGCTCTTTTAATAGACCGATGGACTTTGGAATCTCCCCTTCAAGCTTGTTTCCCGAGAGATCGATTGCTGTGTATATTTTTAAAATACGTTCCAGCTCCATACTTACACCTTTATTCATCAAAACCACTGAATCATGGTAATAGCCTGAACCAAGGTATCTTTCGTTAAAATGTTCTTCTTCTTTTCCAAGTGAAGACATTGCCTTCCAATTCTTAAAATAACTTGATGGCAAAACTCCATTGAAGTGATTATGTGATATGTCAATGATTCGCAGCTTAGAAAACCGGGTGTGGTGGATGGATCCATGGAATGCATTGGAGCGTAAGACAAGAACTTGCAGCTTCTGTAGAGAACTCAACCAGAACGGAAATGTGTCGTTGAGTCTATTGCTTTCCACATTCAGAACTTCAAGAGTAGAAGAATGGATCAGAGATCTTGGAAGCTTTCCCACTAGCTGGTTATGACCAACATCAAGCGACCGTAGGCTTTTGAATATATTCTTTGGCAGGCCTCCACTAATACTGTTTTGACGAAGGTTTAGATCTGAAAGGGTACTCTTGTGATCCTTCATACAACGAGGGATTGAACCGTTGAAATTGTTGTTTGATAGATCAAGAATGATTAGAGAGTGCATTGCACATATGAAGGTGGGAATGCTTCCACTAAAGTTGTTGTTGGAGCCAAACAAGTGCATCATAGGTAGTTTTGAGATAGAGGATCGTTTAGGTTCCATTGATCTTTCAAAAGCGATGAAAGTGTTGTTGGAAACATTCATGTACTCCAACTGTAGTAATAGCCATCCAGGTACTTGGCCTTTGATTTTGTTGTTGGAAATGTCTAGCATTGTCATTCCATGTTGACTTCTTAGAATCTCCGGAAATTCTATGATACTGCATCCTGACAAGTACAACGAATCTACTGATTGCAAAGGAAGTTCAGAAACTGAAGTCTTGTTTGTGGCTAAAACGTGGTTGCCTGAGAGATCCAAAGAAATGAGGTTCTTGAAATATGATAAGACTGCAGTCAAATCAATCGTACTGGTGGTGTTTAAATGAGATATGTAGAGATTTGCGAGCAACTCGAGGTGCAAGAAAATACTAAAGTCAAGTGGGCCTTGGATGTTGAAATGGGAAAGGTCAAGTGTCCGAAGGTTGACTAATCTGGAAATGAATCTTGGAATTGGCCCTATGAAGTTGTTGTTGCCAATGTCTAAAATTATTAGCTGAGATGGTGAAGATATATTCCCAAACTCAAGAGTGGTGTTGAGCTGATTATCTCTTAAATAAATAGAAACCAAAAAAGGAATGGTGAAGAGAGAAGAAGGGAGAGTTCCTGTGAAACCGTTGTCAGCTGCAGAAAAGGTAATCAAGTTGGAGAGTGAGCCCATGTTAGGAGGAAGAGTGCCTGTGAACTGATTGTGAGAGAGTGCTAATTCTGACAACTTTGTAAAATTGGCTAGGTCAAGTGGGAGGTTACCACTAAGTTTATTGTTATCAAGACGTAAAGTGTTCAACAACTTTAAACTGCCCAAAGAAGATGGGATTTGACCAACAAAATTGTTAATAGAAAGGTCAAGAGAGGTGAGATATGACATGTTTCCAAGTGAAGATGGGATTTGGCCAAAAAATCTGTTATCATTGAGGCTAAGAGATGTGAGATGATAAAGATTTCCAATTGAGGAAGGAATCCACCCACTGAAATGATTTCCAGAAAGAATGAGAGATGTGAGATGAGAAAGGTTTCCAATAGAAGAAGGGATTTGACCACTTAAATGATTATATGAAAGGTCAAGAGTGGTTAGAAAAGGAAGGTTTTGAAGTCTGAATAAACTGCTATTTGAAAGAAACCGACCAAGGAGGCAACTACAACTAAGTTGTAGCTCAATCACTTCCCCGGTCTTAGCATCACACGTGATACCATCCCAATAGCAACAGTCCCTTTTGGTCGCCCATGACTCCATCTTGGGAGGACCTATACAACCAGAACAAGGTTTCTTAATCTCAAACTCGTTCTTGAACTCAAGAAGAACGTCCCTTTGTTCAGGATGACACAAGTGTATAGTAGGAGCTGCAAACACGCTCTCAAAATTATAAATGAACAAGAAAAGAAAAGAAAGAGTTATAGGAATGAAACTCATCGAGTTCCTTCTTTGAGCTAATTTAACTTTCTGGAATATTAACAATGAAAAAGAAGAAATGAAAGTGTGAGATGGTAACATGGTTTCACGACCATCTCTTTATATACAAAATGGTAGAGTACTATACAATAATACAGCTGTACTTCACAAAGATAAGTCCAAAATGCAGACAATACAACAAGTCAATAACAATGGGAAACCTCAATAATAAAATTGAGCATCAATAATAGCAGAAATTAAATATGTGAATTTTATTAGCAGTTTAGAAAAATAGTGAACATTTCTATATCTTTATTATGAGAACATATTTGCTATTTAATTATTAAAAAAAACATACAATCCAGCCCATTTTTTATAGTGGCGATGCCTAAAACATGTTGAGGATTCACAAAAAAAATCATTAACACAAATTAAATACTTGAATTTTTATGGCACCACCGGTTTAGAAAAATAGTGAACAATATCTGTAATATTTGGTGCTTTAAACATGTCGACACTTCGATGTAGAGTCTGGCCCTGGAAAAAGTTTGAAAAAAGCTTGTATTTCCGGTCTCCGATGATATATATATTCTATAGTTTTACATTTTTTTTTAGTAGCTATAATGTTAAAAGTATGATCTTGAGTGATGGAAATGGAGGGTTCAATCTCATATATATGGCCATTTTTTCTATATTTGCTTGTAACCCAATAATTATTAGGATCCGTGCTTCGATGTGATTTGGTATCACAATCAACCACACGTACTAATTTCAATACTTCAACATTTATACAAAAGTACAAAATAATTTTGTATTACAATCACCACCGCATATTAATTTCAATACTTTCAACATCTATACAAAAATACAAAATATAGAAAATTACAACTTCTAAAGACCACTAACCACACTACCGTCCATAATTTATGGTCCCATGCATCATTGTCCTCGTCTTATCGTAACTATTACTTTTTGTAAGTTGCTTTCGCCGCCGACGTCTTTCATTGCTGGGCCAAAGTGAATTCACTGAATAAGATCAAAGCCCAATTGTTTAGCCCAATTATTTAGCCCAATTATTTAGCCCAAACTTTCTGGCCCAATTGTTTGGCTCTAGCAAGCAGCAACCCACGTTTTTAGATGGAGCCCGAAAAAAGTAAGATAGAAAATCCATTCATGGTATTTATCGAAGTATTTATCTATAAATTCCTTTTAAATAAAATATAAAAAATTATTCAAGTACAAATGAGAAAGTCCTAGAGATTAAAATTACAATTGAAAACATTATTCTGAATTATTTAATCCAAATATATGTAATGGGACATATTTTCTAGATGCGAAATAATTATTAAAATTGTAGTCCCCATGCATTATACTACAAATAATTTTTGTCTGGTTAGAGAGAAAAAAAATAAAAAATTGTCTGGTTATAGTGTAGTACCTCGTACATGTTTATAACAATTTATTAATATAAATCATGAATTTAATTTTCGGTATTCAGCAGATTATATGAATCAGTAGATCTTTCATGCACACACGGTCTACAATCGGCCTTTAATCTCTTTTTTTTTTTAAGATAAATCGGCCTTTAGTCTTTAACAATCGTTATTTTATACAAACCTACTTTAGAAAAGTTTGAAGCTTTAATTTATCATTTTCGTTAAAGTAGTTCATGGTTAAAAAGAAAATATGTTAAAGTAGTTCAATAAATTTGTAGGCGAAAAAAATATTGGCATTTGGTTTTTGTATAATAATATTTTCTTTATATATATATTCACGTCGTAGGCTCGTAGCTGCATGATTGTAAAATGCTTTTACATTGTTTGACCCAATTGAAGAAACCGGGGTCCACTCTTGTCTCTACTAGTCTATATGAAGAGCACTTGTCATCACACACCAAAGATTCATCACAACCTCTAAAATCATCCTATCTTTCTTCCATCTCTCATCATATAATTAAGAAAGAACGATACCTTGTGTCGCAAGTTTCCGCCGATAATGCAACCATCAACCAACATTTTCAGCCTCCACGGTTGTCCACCATCTTACCTTTCCCATTTCCCTACAACTTCGCCATTTCGCGTCAGCGGGAAAAGCCCTAATCCATTCTACAGCTTCCCAACTGGTGTAAACACTCCACAGTTCATGAGCGGCAATAGCTCGACCTCGGATGAAGCAGAAGAGAATCAGAGGGATATAATGAATGAGAGGAAGCAGAGGAAGAAGATATCAAACCGAGAATCAGCGAGGAGATCGCGTATGAGGAAGCAGAGACAGCTTGATGATCTTTGGTCACAAGTGATGTGGCTTAGAAATGAGAATCATCAGCTGCTTCGTAAACTAAACCGCGTCTTGGAGTCTAAGGACAAGATCATTGAGGAGAATGCTCAGCTCAAAGAGGAAACCTCTGGGCTTAAGCAAATGATTAGTGATATGCAGCTTCAGAATCAGAGCCCTTTCTCTTGGTTAAGAGATGACATTGTATAGATAATATTTGAGTTGCTCTACTACGTATCAATAGATGTATATCCAGACATCTGTCTCCGATTAAGACCATATACTAGTAAATTAGTAATTTTTAAAACAGTTCTACGAACTTTTGTTGCATGTAAACGAAGGAACGGACAACGCTTTAGGCCTCACATTGCATGAAACAAAATTTTCGCCAATGCTTTAAGGTGAATAATTCGAGCTATAAAACAATATTACTATTTGATAAATATATTTTTTTTTTGCTAAGAATGTAAATATCATTAAAAATGAAGTTTAGGTGTTACAAATTGTGATAACAAAATGTTTAACCTACAGAATAAAAAACATGGAAGCAAATAAAAAACATGATAAATATTTTCGTGAAGGTAAACACAAACTTAACGCAAAATGGTAATTCTTATTATTATTAATGTTTAAGTTTAAAATTAACAAAAGAAAAAAACTGTTAAAATGGCTAAGACTGTGAGTTGTTTGGCTACCATGGTTTGTGTGCGAAACTTTTCTAATTTAAAGCGAAGGCCAAAAGCTATCAGCAAGTCTCTAGCTAGACCCACCAAGAGCTTTATCAAAATAATATGTTGCAAGTTATAACAATTTTGCAAGTATTTAACTTACAAAAGAGTAATTTTTTTCTTCTTAGGTTTAGCTTTCAGAACATTAGTACTGATTTATAAATATATGTTCTGCACAACTAAACCTAAAGTTCTAGATAAGCTTACAATTGGATAATTACTGGCGCACGAAACGATAATATTTTCTTTATGATCGATTTGTCTACAACTTCGTGATTAAACCTAAATAAATAAATAAACTTTGCTTACGGTCCATTTGAAAAATTGGTGAGAGGCGTCTATTCGTGGGCTTTTCTTCTCCCAGGAAATTTAGTTTCGGTTTAGATTAGAGATTCCCCTTGAGTTATAAAAAAAAAAAAATCATCATTAAACCTAAATAGATAAGTAAACATTGGTTTTGTGATTACATTTATGATTACACCTCATAGATATATCTTGCTTCGTAGACTCAAAAAGCATATTGCTATCTAAGAAGGCCTTCTTAAACTAAGACACGTGATCAGAGTTTGTGTTACCTGAGAGAATCCATGACCCTCCACTTTTCTCAATCTAAGAAAGGAAGACAATCTTACGTAAGGAGACCCTCTTTTCAGTCAAGAAAACAACCTGCTTTTCTCCAACTCGTGTGGCAAGAAACTTACGGGACAAGAAAACAAAGAGCGGCCACTAAGATCGTGAGACATAACGTAAGTGGGTGATTGAAAGAGATTGAAACAGATAATGAAAGAAATGGCGACAGCTTTTCCAAACCACCTCAAAAGTTGGAAAAACAAATCAACAACACAACACTTTATAGTCAAGACAAGAACGAACGATTTAGTTTTTATACTGAATATTTTTTAGTCAAGATAAGAACAGTTTGGTCCCTTATATCACCATCAATGTATGTCAGGGTTCGATTCCTGAAAAAAAATTCTCCAAACTCTCATCATCTGAATTAAAGACGGTCTATTCGTACACTCTTAATATTACCAAATGACCAAAGAAAAGATATTGACTGATACTTCAATATATATTCATGTGATGTCTGTTAATGGTTGTCCTTCAGAAAACAAAACTTGGGATGATTTCTCAGTTG
>OVBB01000862.1:0-17692 GCA_900406415.1 Isatis lusitanica
AGAGGAAGATACAAACTTTTTTGTGACATAAACCTGATATTTTTGTACTTACTAACATAAAATCATGTATAATCGCTTTGGTATCGCGTCTCGAATCCAATTTGATATTCAGATCATTACAACACATTCCGTGGTGCTTACTTGTCTGGAATGTAATGGTGATACGTGTCAGAGAATGATTGAGTCTATCTCTCTCATGTGAAAGAGGAAAGAGAGACAGAAAGCTTTAAAAGGTGAGAGTGACGTGCCTAACAAGCACGAGTCATTTAGACATGAAAAATGGCAAAACAAGAGAGTGAAGTGTAACAAGTGTTTGGTGCTGTTCCTATTCTACAAGTCTTTCTCAACCATAAAGCCTTTTGTCATCCATCATGCACTTTTTGATGTAATTGTTTGTATCTAATTTCGTTATGTTAGGCTGCATATTTAACCACGAGGTGCTGGAGTTAATGCTCACGATCACTGCGAAGGGATTTAACACAGTACAGATTTTCAGTGTTAAATAAGCTGAAAGATTATATGCCTTTGTTATAAACTCTACTAGGATTTTGCAAAATGTTATAGCATGATACGTACCACTATAAAACAGATTTTTATATATCTTTTACTTTTTTAATATGTGGATTTTTAGTTTTCTTACACATCATACAATTTACACTGGTTCGAATATCTTTTTGAAACTCTGTGTACGCCCATCCCCACCTATTTTATGGATCATTTTGCCAAATAACTGCCCTTTTATCTATTAGTAAACATGTATATAATATCATAACTAGATTTTGACGGGAATATATTTTTATAATATTCTAATATATTAAAAATTAGGCAAAAAAAGAAAATATATATGTTTTTCTGAAATTTATTTATTTTATATAATATATTTATAGATTTTAACATTTAAATATGTTAAAAGTTTTACTTTCATTTTTTATTTTTTAATATAGATGTATTATATAATTTACTATATTCTAACTCGTTAGCAAACATATTTAGTATGTTTTCGTTTGCTTACCTGTTTCACCGTGACCTAAATATTTTACATGTTTCATAGTTACCATAGGCTTGGGTATTCGGCCAAACCAAAACGAACCCAACCGATCAAACCAAAATTTTGGTTTTCAATTAAAATTGTGTTTATGAACCGATCGGTAAGATTTTGAAACTTAATCGGTTTTCGGCTCGGTTCGGTCTGGCATACATTACCGAATGGTTAACTGAAAAGCCCCAAAATAACCGAATAAACAAAAAAAGCAAAATTAACCAAATAAACTGAAAATAGAATCAAAATTAACCGACAAACCGAAAATAAAATAAAAATTAACCGATAAACCAAAAGTAAAATCAAAATTAACCAATTTTCTTAAGAGATAATTACTCTTGAGCACACTTTTTCAATTTTATGTTTCAGAAAAACATACTTTAGTGTGAAGGATGACTTTGTGACCAACAATCCAAATTTCTATACCTTTTTTACCCTTAACTAACTTCAGCCTCTAACTAACAAGACTTGTCCCGAGAGAGAGAGAGAGAGAGAGAGAGAGAGAGAGAGAGAGAACAAGAGAGAGAGAGAGAAAACAAGAGAGAGAGAGAGGGAGAGAGAGAGAGAGAGAGGAGGAGAAGAAGGTTTTGTATCTGAAGAAGAAGAAGAAGAAGCTTTCAAAGCCATGGTCAGATCCGCTTTCAAAGCCATGGTCAGATCCGTACAACACAAATCCGACCACATGTTCATGTACATTCACTTCCAAGTTCGTATTTTATGTACGTCCACCCAACAATGTTTCATCGGCACTCATTGTCTCTTAAATAGTTCTATGTTCATCTCGTTCACACACATACCTCATGTCTCTATACGTCTACACTTATATATGTTAATAGTTCATATCATCCCTTATATTCATATATATGAACATCCACACTACTATCACCTTCCTCGTATAAGTATCATATATATGTTGGTGTACGTACATAACATATATGTTCAGATCAATGGACGTCCACTCTAACTCTCAACGGTATAGCGTACAAACACGATGATTACAACCAAACACAATTTCTCATCCAGAGTGTTTAAATCATGTTTCATAAATCGTTTCATCTTCCTCATAAAATCTGAAATACAGATCTGTAAAACAGATTTTCTTCCCAAAATTTGAGAGAGTTAGAGAGAGAGAGAGAGAGAGAGAGAGAGAGAGAGAGAGAGAGAGAGAGAGAGTTTGGTTACTCATCAGGGATTTTTTCGTCATTTCGACCACAAAAAGTCCCTCAAGCATACAAAGTCACTTTTTTGCAACAAAAGTAGTAAAAGTACATTTTTCTGGCTAAGCTCTCTTTTCTTAAAACTAACTGAATATAATTGAATCATTTTTTTTTTCCCGTTAAAATAACCAAATAAAACAAAATATAAATTATTTTGATTTATTTGGAATACGTAATTATTTTCAAAATCGAACTGAATAACCCGATGTCCGAACCAAACTGAACCGAAATATAATTCAGTTAATTTCGGCGATATTTTTTCGGAACCAAAAAACCGAGAACCGAACCAAAAAATATCGTAAAAGCTGAATGCCCTAGGCTAGTTATCCGCAATAGTCATCATTATGTAAAAAACATTAATCAACCCGTCCATCGTATTATCAAATAACATAAATTAAATATTGAATAGTTTATAATATTTAAATTTTATTAAACTAAAAATATTTCACAATCGAACTATGCTAATTCATTCTTTAGCCCTGTCTCACAATGGCATAAATATTTTGCATGTTTGACATAATGATCTAAAATAAACATCAATCGCCACAAATTTTAATTCCAACCTGTTCACTATATAATTGAATAATATAAATATTGAAAAATAAAATATTCATCATGTTATCAAATAACATAAATAATGTGTAATTTATAATATTTAAATTTTATTAAATTAAAAATATTTCACAATCGAAATATGCTAATTTGTTTTTTGAAAATATATCAGCCTAATCTCTAATATTCTTAATTTTTATAAAAGTAAAATCATCGTTTTGTAAATGAAAAAAAAATAATTTCTATTAATTTGAGTGTTAATTTTAGGGAAATTCTCAAAATAGCACATTTTTAAGTTTTTGTGATGAAAATAGCACAATATGATAAAAATGACAAAATAACATTTATTGAAGAAGAAAAAGACTATTATACATTTATTTATCATTTATTGTTTCTTAATTCTGTAACCCTAAACCCCAAACCCTAAAATCTAAACCTTAATTAATGATTTGTGAATCTAAACTCATTAGTGTAATACATAAAAAATGATCAAAGTATGTTATTATTGACATTTTTTCTTTGATGTGCTATTTTTGTCACTAAAACCTAAAAATGTGTTATTTGAGGTTATTTCTCTTAATTTTATAATATTCACTTTTATAAATATATACATATCTAATCAATTTTTCCTTACTACATGTTAAATCACTTACGTACTACTTGTTTTTGTTTTCTTGTTGGTGATGTGTCACGTGTATTGATTTGCGTTGCATAGGCATATGTATATATGAGAGTGGGTTGAGTTCCGTTATGTGTTGTAGCCGGCGAACGGATGCAGAAAGATAGAGAGGTATAAAAAGAAGCATTATTTTTTTATGACTAACTCCCAACTCTCATGCTCAATAAGCCACGACAATACGTCTAATTTAACTGATTAAACTATAGAGATATATTCTCAAATAGCACATTTTCATATTTTTGTGACAAAATAACATTTATTTAAATGTTTTGAAGATAATTAAACTACTGAATTTGAGTTTATAAATCATCAATTATGGTTTGGATTTTGGGTTTTTGGGTTTTAGGGTTTAATGTTACAAAAATGGAAGAAACGAATAAAAAGTTAATGTCTAATAGTCTTCTTTATGATTGCTATTTTTGTCATTTTAACCATGATATGCTATTTTTGTCACAAAACATAGAAATGTGCTATTTTGAGAATTGTCCTAAATTATATACAAATTTTAATAGTTAAGTAACTCTTCCATTTTCTCTCTCGTGGTACAATTAAAGCCGACCGAAAAGCGGAAGAGTTACTTAAAGTACGGGTCGAGTTGTATTGTTTTTGAAAGAAGTTTCTTTTTTTTAATAATAATTTTTCTTAATCCCTTAAATTGGTACATAATCTAACATCAGTTCAACCGGTGACAAAAGCGACCGTGAAAAAACAGAACAACGAAACACGACTTCGTGAAACCCTAAAGACCTAGCAGTGCACCGGTGGGAAGAAGCCGAGGTTAAGCCACAGTGAGCCTATACCGGCGATGAAACAAATCTCCTAAAGATGATGCACTTTAAGTTGGAAGGATAATGATTGACTTCTTTATGTGATTAAACTCATAAAAAATAAGACAGTGGATTGAATGGTCGCATAGAAGCTGCGGAAGACTTCTGATCTTTCGGTTGATCCTTTGGATATGACGCACTGAGACGGATCCAAATGGATCTAAGGGTCACATAAGATTTGATCAATGGATATTACACACTATGATCGAAAATGAGATAAGCTCTCAAAAGTTCCAAAAATAACAAAAAAGGCTTCATTTTATTCCTTGCACAAAATTATACTTAAATAGAGTACAAAAGTATCTAAAACTAGAATGAATGTAGTAGATTACAAGGCAATTTCGAAAATAAATCAAAGAGTTAAAGAGTTTGGACCAAAATTTAACTCTGTTGACAAACTCTTCAGCTGGTGCAAAATGGCTCTTCAACACCTAAACTTCGTCTGGATCTTTTAATTTCTGTAGAAAAGACTTCTCTGATGAAACAAGATTGTAGATTAATTCGGATTGTGGCTTAATTCAATCTGATTTGATCAAAATCTTTCATTAAATACGCAAGAGGTCCAAATTCGCGTAGACTGAAAATCACATGAATTGTAAATGGCATAACTCATTCATTTGAACTCTGTTTGATACGATTCTTCTTCGAGGAGATCCGTAATTGAGCTGAACACATTTTCCAAGTGGTTTCATACGTAGAAAAATATGTTGTTGAAAAGATATGCTTCAAAGAATGAACGTGTGTCTTTGCTGCTTCCCATTATCCTATTAGGCGGGCCTTGGATGGGAGCCATCATCGAACGCCGGAGGAGAAAAAAGACGGGAACCCAACACCATCTACCCTGACAACAACGAAGACGCCAACATGGAAGAAGTTTCTTAAATGATACATACACGCAAGGAAAAAAAAGTAGGAGCTCAAATAATTAAAAGTTGTTGATTTAGGAGATAGTTAGGGGCTTGTTGAATTAAAAATTTGAGAAAATTTGAATATATACGAATCCAGTAAAATTCTAAGAAATCTGGAATTTGATTTACTAATTCAAGAGGATTTTACGAAATCTAGACTTGATTTTTTTAAAAATAATTTCATAATAATAAATTTAAGGAAATGATTAAAAATCTGAAAATGTTATTTGGTTTATATATCTTATGGAAATAAAATGTAAAAAACTGAAATTTGGGTATTTTTTGTTTTTTGTAGGATTATCAACTTAAAATATTTTTTAATATGTTTTTTTCTATTTTTTGGGTCAAATTTTGTATATTCTATAAAATGAAAAATGATATTGAAAATTTTGATTTTTTTTAGTTAAATGTCAATTAATCTTTTTCTCATTTTAAAAGTTTGATTAAATTTTAAAATTAAAACTCAAAATTTAAAAAAATTTAAAATTCCAAATGTCACCATAAGAGGTGATATTTGTATTTATTAATTTTTAACACTACAAGAAAACATAATACATTCTGATCACATTTCCAACCAAAATAATTGGTTAGAAAATTTCTTGATGAATAACTGTCCATTTAATGACAGTTTTTAGTTTTGGATAGAAAATGGAGAGATATTTCTGACGAAAATAAATCGTCAGAAACTAGTTAGTAATTAGCCACCAATTTTTTACGAAAACTAAGAGGTGAGAATAATGGTCAGTTATTGGTAAAAAAAAATGACAAAATATTTTGAAAATGAAACTGTTAAATAACGTTAGAATATTTGGACAGAAAATGGTTAGAATTTTTTGACAAAATAAATAGTCAGAAAACGGTAAGTAATTTCCTACAAATTATTGACCACATTTAACTCCTCTCATAACAATGGTCAGTTATTGGTCAAAAGTTGGAGACCTTTTTTAAAAATTGTAGCGGTTTGTGACTGTTATGCTGTGGTCAATAATTGATCAAAAAAATATCAAAAATTGCTTTTTTTGAAACTAGCTGTTACGACTAAATGTCTATATAAGCCATCTGTCATTTGCTTCATTTTCAAAATAATACACGAGCAAAAAAAAAAATACACAGCAAAAAAAATGTCTTCAGGTTTTTATAATTTTCGAGCATGGATGTACAATAACCAACAAGATCCAACTAATGGAGAAATTTCAACAGAGTTTGCAACAGGTCTTAAGGAGTTCATGCAATTTGCCGGAAACCAAGAAATCACTTTGAGAGAAGGTAAGATGTTATGTCCATGTATCCGTTGTGATAATAGTAGATTTCTTCCGGTAGAATGAGTATGGAATCACTTATATCAAAGTGGATTTACGCCTAACTACAAAATCTGGTATTTTCACGGGGAAACCGATACCGGAAATAATCATAGTACTAGTGAATTTGTACCTGTTAGATTAGAGGAACCTAGAATGGTAGGGGAATCTATATATACTGTGGATATGGTAAATGATGCATTCCTTAAAAATATTTCCTCGTTTATGGAAGACGGAAATAGAGTTGAAGAACCAAATTTAGAAGCGTGGCGATTTTTTGATATGTTGGATGCAGCCAAACATTCAATATATGAAATCAGATCATAATTAGGATGTAAAAAGGGTCATTCTCCTTTATCAGCTGCAACTAGGATGATGAGCATAAAATCAGATCATAATTTGGGGGAAGATTGTGTAGATGCTATTGCGGATTTTGTGAAAGATTATTTGCCAGAAGATAATCTGTGTCCAGCTTCATATTATGAGGTAGATAAGCTTGTTTCTGGACTAGGTTTGCCATTTCGAATGATCGATGTTTGCATTGATAACTGTATGATTTACTGGAAAACGGATGAAAAGTACTTGCAATGTCGATTTTGTGGCAACCCTCGGTTTCAGAGCACAAGTGGAAGAGTTCGGGTTCCATATAAGCGTATGTGGTATTTGCCATTAGCAGATAGGCTTAAAAGGCTATATCAGTCTGCACGCACCACAAGTGCTATGAGATGGCATAAAGAGCACTTACGTGGTGAGGAAATTGCACACCCCTCAGATGCAAAGGCATGGAAGCACTTTCAATATGTTTATGAGACATTTGCATCAGAGAGCAGAAACGTCTACCTTGGATTATGTACTGATGGTTTCAACCCATTTGGAAAGCATGGAAGGCAATATTCATTATGGCCTGTAATTGTCACACCTTACAATTTGCCTCATTCTCTGTGCATGAAACGAGAGTTTTTATTTCTCACCATACTCGTTCCTGGTCCAGCACATCCCAAAAGATCTCTTGATGTGTTCTTACAGCCATTGATCTATGAGTTGCAAGAGTTGTGGGCAAATGGTGTGGAAACATTTGATATTTCATGCCGCCAGAATTTTCAGATGCATGCAGTGCTAATGTGGACCATCAGCAATTATCCTGCGTATGGAATGTTATCCGGATGGACAACACATGGAAAGCTATCATGTCCATATTGCCAGGATAATACTGATGCATTCCAATTGAAACACGGAAGAAAGACATGTTGGTTTGATTGCCATATGCGGTTTCTACCAAGGTCGCATCCTTACCGTTGGAACCAGACATTGTTTACAGTGGGTAGAGTCGTTTATGATGCACCAGCAGTGGAGCCAGATGGTGATGGAGTATTGAGTCAACTAAGAGATTTTGGTGTATACGAAACTGCAGAATGCGGCGGAAATGGGCATGAACCGATTCCTGGTTGTGGTGAGTATCATAATTGGCACAAAAAGAGTATTTTCTGGGATTTTCCATATTGGAAAGATCATTTGTTAAGGCATAACCTTGATGTCATGCACATTGAGAAAAACTTCTTTGATAACATCATGAACACCATTTTAAATGTCCAAGGGAAGACGAAAGAGAACTTAAAGTCTAGATTAGACTTACCTGCTATATGTGCATGTGATGAACTACATGTAATGGCTAGTAGTAAAGGTCCGACTCCGATATTTAGATTGGATGCAGCTGCAAAGGAAGAGTTCTTTCAGTGGATATTGTCTTGTGTCAAATTCCCTGATGGATACGCTTCTAATCTAAGAAACTGTGTTGATAGTAATGAAGAAAGGTTATCTGGGATGAAAAGTCATGATTGTCATGTTTTCATGCAACGTCTACTTCCATTCGCATTTTCAGAACTTCTACCATCGCACGTACATGAAGCTATTGCAGGTATGACTATTTACTTCATATTACTTGGTGTGTAACCCCATTTCATATATTCACTTACTAAAATAATTTTTTTTCTTATTTGTAAATGTAGGAGTAGGTGCTTTTTTTCGGGACCTTTGTCCAAGATCACTTACATCTGAAGGAATTAGACGATTGAAGTCTAACATACCAATTATCCTTTGCAATATTGAAAAGATTTCCCCACCATCTTTCTTTGATGTTATGGAACATCTGCCAATTCATCTTCCAAGAGAAGCAGAGTTAGGTGGTCCTGTGCAATATAGGTGGATGTATCCGTTTGAGCGTTTTATGTTCCATCTGAAGAAAAAGGTGAAAAATTTAAGTAGAGTGGAGGGGTCTATTGTTGCTGAGAGCATTAGGGAAGAAACCTCACACTTCTCCTCTTACTACTTTGCCCCACAAGTTCAAACAAAGAGTAGAAAACCAGGACGAAATGACGATGGAGGAGAAAAGCCTCGTTACTTAACCGAGGTTCCAGATATCTTTGCACAAGTAGGGCGTCTAAGTGGAAAATGCAAAAAGCAATGGTTAACTGATGAGGAGAAAAACCACTTGCACATGTATATTCTTCTCAACTGCGACGAATTACTCCAATATGAAAGGTACAAACATTTTTATTTAGTTTTCCCCCAATTTTAATTTTTTCATAAAATACATGTTTTAAACATTTAACTTTGCAGGATTTATGAAGATCAACTTAGACAGTCATGCCCAAATCATTCCGAGACTCAACTTTTTGAGATTAAGCAAAGAGAATATGCAAATTGGTTAAAATTTTATGTAAGAATAATCAATCCTTCTTTTATACCACACTTTATGATTGACCAAAATATTAATTATATACCTTTGTTACAGGTGTGCACATGTTTGGCTAGGGTTGACAAAGTGGACAACTGGTTTGAAGATTTGGTGGGTGGTTCATTGTTTCTTGCAATGTCTTCACCTGCATATTTTACACGAGGTTATACTTTTAAGGTTTCCCGTGAAGGATATAGTACACCGACAGTGAACTCTGGGATATATGTGCAAGTTGGAGAAACGGCATATTACGGTGTGCTGAAAGAAATTTTAGAAGTTGAATATCCGGGGATCATAAACTTGAAATGCATATTGTTCTTGTGTATTGGTACGACCCACAACCAGGAAGGGGTGTTAGGCATACGAAATTTGGGGTGGTTGAGGTTAATTTGTCAAAGAAACTAAACAAGTATGATCCTTCATGGGATCCATTATATCTTGTCATTACGTCTTATATAGTCCATTTACTGTCACTTACTGTTCCGTTCATTTCAATTTGTTATTGTCTAGGTTTCATTAGTTTTTTTTTCTTTACCTTCGCATGTTGTTGGAATTTTACGATGTTAAGTTATATTAGTTTTAATTGTAGCAAAGTTTGACTTCGCTTTGGTAGCTCAAGATCTTGAGTTAGAAGTTTGACTTGGCTTTTCTTATAATCCGTGAACATTTTATGTATGAAATAGTAATGCTTTTCAGGTTTTAAAGTGCTATTGTGTTGATTGGATTATTGGCACATATAGTTTTGCACATAACTTTCTTTACACTTACATTGGTTTTTTTCTTTTCTAGATGATGCCTACTCGGGAACAATTTCTACTTTATCTTCAAGAAAATCCAATTTCTGATGGAACACTAAGTTTTGTTGACTCTTTTCAGAGTTTTGATAGCTTGATGTTTCAGCAATACCCGCCTAATCTCAACGGGACAGGACGTCCATCCAGTTCGACAACACCGGCTGCAGCTACACCGACTGCAGCTACACCGCCTGCGACAACACCACCGGCTGCAACGTCTATCCCCCGGACGACAGTAGATGACCTTTTAAGGGCTCCAGGACGAGAGTGTCTCGCTGTACTTGATCCCCTGCATCGTGGGAGAGCTACTTGGTAATGGTTTAATGTTTAATTACTATTTGATGGTTTTTTTTTTAACCATGATAAATGATTTTTAGGTTTCAGCATGATAGCGGCAAAATTTCAAAGGCAATATTGAAGATGATGAAATCTGACATACCAGGACCATATCCTACTTATAACCATCTCCCAAGTGATTGCAAGATACGATGGTTCAGATCTTTTGCGGTAATGTATTTTATATATAGAATGTCATTTTAGGTATTTTTCTATATTTTCTATTACTTTCTTACTATTATCTCATGACTCTGAATTACTTTCTCAGCAACAATTTAATTGGGAACCAAGTATTACTGAAACCGTAAAGGCTGCATACGAGGCGAAGGCACAAAAATCTTTCTCCAGCAACTTGTGTGAGTGGAAGGAGAAATGGAAGAACAACAAAGATCCTCCACAGTGGGTTGGTGACAATTGGAAGGGTTATGTCTTGATGTGGCAAGATGAGAAAGTACAAGCAACATCTGAAAAAAATTCTAAAAACAGGAAAAGCCAACGTAATGGATTGGGTGAATCAATACACAACACAGGGGCAAAATCTTTCAATAGGCGCAAAGACAAAATGGTAAATTATATGTACCATGCTAAATATGTAGGAAGTTTGCTACTATTTGTGTGAGTTAATTTTTTTTTGTTTCTATTTTGGTTAGACTGTTGAAAATGGTGGAGAAGAACCTGATATGTTGACGTTCCTTGAGGATGTACACAGAAATAGAAAGACAGGTCATATACAAGATAAGAGAGTGAAACGTATTGTGAAGACAGTCAAAGAAAAGATGAATGATCAGCTATCTCAAGGTGGACCAGTTCAGTATCAGGCAGATATAAATGCTTTAGTTTTGAAGGTAAGTTATCTATTGTTTGCACTAGTGATCAAAAAGTTTTAGTTTTATGTCAAAGACTTGGAATACTCATGGTATTAATCATATAATACTCATAGGCATATTCAATCTTTTTTGGACTGGATTCAGAGACTTGGAATACTCATGGTAGTTGAAATTTTCTGGTTTTTATTAAAAACATATTGAGGTTTGTCATGTAGCTTTGTTCCTTTAGTTATTTATTTCTTATGTTTCAGGAAACACCTTTGATTAAGGGTCGCTGTTTTGGTTTTGGAACATTGACAGACCTAGGAGATTTACCTTCTTCATCTACTTTCATGTCCACTATGGAACAAGATCAGTTGTGGATTGCTAATGAGAAGATAGCAATACAAGATGAGAAGATTGTGACATTGGAAAAAAACGAGGCTGAGAAAGATAAAGTTATCAAATATTTGCAAAACTTGGCACAGAAGGTTGTGAGCAAGTTTCCTGAATTTCAAGATGAAGATGAAACTCATGATGAAGATGAAACTCAAGAGTAATGTCCTTTCTTATTAATTTATGTTTTCCAGCTTAAGGGATAATGACTAATTGTGTTTTTATTTGAGTTTCAAACTTTTGTTATGTATTATGTTGTGAAACAATTTCAATTTGCTATTCTAAGTATTTTTATTTCTAAATTTCTAAATGGTAATTTAATTTACATTTTCTTCTAATTATGAATAAAATTAATATTTATTTAAATTACTCATTAATAATTAAAATTTGTCAAAAAAATTATTATTTCATCAAGAGTTGGTCAGAAATAAAAGTCAGTAAATGATCATGGTCAATATGTTGTCAATATATGGTTGGAAAATTTCTATCCACTTTCTAACGCTCGATTCTGATGCCATTTCTAACCAAATTTTATTGGTCAGAAATTAATAACTATTTTCTGACCAAAGTTAATTTTTGACGGAACATTTCTGACAATTTTATATGGTCGGAAAGTGGTTAAAAGGAGGTCTTTCTGACCATTTACCGTTCAATACGGTGGTCAGAAATAAAATGATTTCTTGTAGTGTAACTATATATTGTCAAATTCTTCAAATCTTATATGTTAGAATTCATTGATGAAATTCAATAAGAGACCATTTATAAAAACCTAAATGTCAAATCCAAATATCTAATAAGAGAGGATTTATAAAAAAAAAACTAAAATCCAATTAATCTCCTATTTCAATAATCCCCCTTTTTCCTTTTTTTGGATAGCATATTATATTAGAAATTAAAGTCTAAACGGCTGCAATAGATACAATAAGAAATAAACTCAACGACAAAACAATTAAACAAAAGTAGTACAATAAGGTAAAAGCTAGAAGCATTATAAGGTACAAGACTTGCTCAACAGCGTGAAAAACTTGTAAATAAACTTTACTCATAACCCAAAAGTATTTTTTCTAAAGAGCATTGAATAGTTGAAGCATGAATTAACATTAATACATTCAAACATTTGGGATTGAAGCACCATCGGTGGTGGTAAAAGTTGAACGGAGGAAGATTGTCGCCGTTGTCGGCCACCTCAAATTCTTGGACAAAGATCAAATCATGGAACGGCATGTGCCTGTTACGTTGGAGAGGTGCTGCTCGAGGTAGGAAGGTGATCTCTGAAGTCAAAGCTGGGCTAGATAATGGGCCAAGGCCCGATGAACAAAATATGGTCCAAGCCCAAATTAGTTGGTGAGTGCACAGATAGGATTGTTCGCCGCCGGTTAAGATCTGTTTGTCGGAAAACTTAATAGGCATGATTGTGATAAAGCAATGGCACTGACAAGCATCGGCTAAGTAGACATGAAGGTCCTCTGAAGATGACATTAACGACTTGAAGAGGGAAGGGTTAAGGCAATATTTTTGAGCTCGATGTAGCTTCCTAGATGTAACATTAAGGATAGCTACTGATGGAGATCCAAATGTGAAAGACCATGGTGGTCTGAGATTGTCGGAGGAGGATGGCCGCCATTGATGGCTACTTCTAACTTTGGGACAGGAAGTTGTTATCCTCGATTTGACGGTCAGCATATTAACCATGAAGGTCGAAAGTGATATACTGACTCTGCAATCACCACATAGACCATTTTTTTAGAATTTTTATGCTTTGTCTCTAGCTCAAATACATTTAACTCTGAAATTATCTCTATATATGCAACCGAAACGTTGTATGCACTTTGATGACACAATTAGTCAAATCAATTTGTTTTAATCTTTCTTTATATATGTTTTCATATATACTTGAATGTTACAATATTAGGCATTGTCAGCTGCAAGAGTAAAATAAAAATTTAAAGCTTCCAATACCTTTCGTCATTGTCGTTCATCACCACGCCGCGTCTCTCTAAAACCTTCCTCATCCTCTCTCTCTCTCCATTGATTCCATCCTCCCAACCAAGCTTCTTGCATTTCTCCTCCTAAACCCAAACGGTTCCTTCCCCATCTCTTCTTGATTATGATCTCTTCAAATTCCACTGCGTCTAGTCAATCTCTGTGACGTAAATAAAAACCCTAAATCTCAGAAACCCAGTTCTGCTTCCAATGGCATGTCGAATTCAAGCTTCACAAATGTTACCAACATCGCTATCAATCTTAGAAATCGATAAAGGTCGATCCTTTATGATAAATCTGTTCCACAGACGAAAAGCTTCTTGGATCAATCCAATGAAAAGGTAGCATTTTTATTTTATTTTGGGTGGTAAAGGGTTTCTTGATTTGGGTTTGGTATTGATAAATCTTCTCTTCAATTTATGTACATAGTTTTCAGATTCGAAGACCGAGTCAGAGAATAGCGTTTGCGTTAGACACAGGGGACAACAGAGGAGGACAAGAGATCAACGGAGACAGAACAGGTCTAGGTAGCACAAGGTTAGGCAGAATTGCGATTGCGTTAGGGAAACAGTTGCTTGTGAAGATAAACTCTGCAAGAAAGAACTTCCCAATGAAGATATTTCTGCTGCTTCTTGGTTTCTACACTGCAAATGCGTTGGCAACGATTCTTGGCCAAACCGGTGACTGGGACGTGCTCGTTGCAGGAATCGTTGTGGCTGCGATTGAAGGAATTGGTATGCTTATGTATAAGAAGCCGTCTTCTTCAATGGTCTCTGGGAAGTTGCAGTCTTTTGTTGTGTTTATGAATTTCTGGAAAGCTGGTGTTTGTTTGGGTCTCTTTGTTGATGCTTTCAAGTTGGGTAGTTGAGAAAAAAAACTATCCTTTCTTCTCTTCTAGCATTTGAGAGTAATGTTTGTGTATAGAGAGCGTATGATTAGATTCACATTGTATCAGTTTTGTTGGAATATATCTGAGAGTGTAAACCCAATTCTCATCTCTGTACTCTCACTTGTTTTACAATTAGGCTTTTGTTTTGGAAGCATTGTAAGAATCTTTTGAATCTATTGCTTTCCTCTAGACAGTTTCTTTTGAATCTTGCTGAGAGGAAGAGGAGGCTGCATACACAACTTAACTCGGCTTATGTTTGCCAGACTTTTGGTCTTGTTCTTCGCATTCTGAAAACCAAATCTCATCTATGAATTATACCTTTACTTCAACACGAAATCTCAACTTACAATGGTTTCCTGTTCTATGCAACTAAGATAAAAGAGTGTTTACAAGTAGGCTTAAGCTTTGTTCTGGAAGAATTGAAGAATCTTGTGAACTAGTTTCTTAAAAGGAGTCTGACACAACTCAAGGTGTATGTTTTGCCAGGAACTAGACAATGTATCGCCGCTTATTCGACCAAAAATTGTGTCCCTTAGTATCTTATTGGTCCGTCGAGGCTGCCTGTAGCAAACTGAGAGATGCAACAAAAAGATATAATGACTCAAACTGCATTTGAAGTACTTCCATGTCTCTTGACAAACATTCTTGTTTGAAATTAGAAGTGAAGAGGTGGAGATTAAAAGGACCTGTTGAACTATTGGATTTGCTGAGGTTGTAAATTCATGTGTCATTCCTTGCCAGACGATCTTTCCTTCATACAGAAACAATAACCTGAATAGAAGAAGGAACATATCTCAAGTGATGAAGTAAAACCAAATCGTTTATTTCAAGAATGTGGACTATAAGCAGAACCTGTCTACAGCTCTCTGAATAGTGCTATGTTGATGGGTAACAACCAAATAAGAGGCGATTTTTCCAGGCTTTCCAAGTGCATCTTCCTCGCCCGTCATGTGAACAGATCGAATAAGATCTTCAACTACAGTTGATGCAATGGGATCAAGTCCAGCAGTTGGCTCATCGTACAAGAGCACCTTAAGAACAAAAAAACAGTGCATGATGAGAAGCTAGCCTCAAGAAGAAGTACTTGAGTAGATCTTCGGATTACCTCTGGCTCTATGACCTCCTTTGTTGTATCGAAAATAAGTGATCGAGCTAAAGCAACCCTTTTCTTCATCCCACCAGATAGCTCAGAAGGAAGTCGATTCTCAACCCCCTGATCTTATTAGGAAATAACAAAATCATCATTTGAAGAAAATCTTTGATAAGTGATATAATAATCAGGATACCTTCAAACCAACAGCTTCCAAGGTCTGCGTGACAAGCTCAGATATTTGATTCTCGGACATTTTTGAATTTTCATAGCTGAGATTAGTTAACACAGAAAGTTTCAATCAATAAGAGCCTCATCCCCCTTTTTGGCTAGAAATGAGGTTATGTATGCGTTACAGGATAGCATCTTACAGTAGAAAACCAACATTTTCACGAACTGTTAGAGAATCAAAGAGAGCTGCACTCTGAAACACCTGTAAGATAGAAAAAAAAAAACAAAAAAAAAACATTTGATACAAACTCCAAACCAAAAATGCACGACTCATGAGGAATCATTATATCTAAGAACAGCACTTACAAGGCCAATACGAAGTCCTGATATTTCCTCATCACTTATTAAACCAGCTCGTTTTTTTCCTCGTATATAAACTTCTCCCTGAACATACCAAGCATTAGAGAGTCTGAAGGCTACGATCTAACCAGAGATAGCAAAAGGAAACACTTACAGACCTTGTCTGGAGCAAGAAGACCAGCCATGATCTTTAAAATTGTTGACTTTCCAGTCCCAGAAGGACCAATCACCCCAACAGCTTCGCCATGTCTAATCTACATTACTAAAACTTGCTTTAGAATGTGGTTTGTTTTAGTGTGACAGTCTCAATCTCAAGGTTTTATACACAATCTAAAGATCCAGAACAAGATAAACCTCGTAGTATCTTATCAAATTCTAAAGCTTAAAGCTTAGAACTATCATTTAGCAAACCATTAACAACACTGAATTGGGAAAGAAAAGTGGAACATATACCTTAAAGCTAACACCTTTCAAGATATGTTTTTCCCCAAATGATTTGTAGACATCTCTACATTCTATAAGAACATCAGAATCATTCTCAGGATCTTGCTTTCTAAGCAAATCTCCTCCTGACTTTGAGAGATTCTGCAGATATCAAACATCAAAATATTAGACAAAGACTCTCAAGTTCGAACACTAAAATCACATAACTTTATTAGCAATTGCAGATAAAGGCGGCAACTTTGTGGAATTACATCGAATTTGGTGGCTATGGAACAACAAAAGACATTCCGACGAAACGAGCTGATACTCCTTCTTGACATAACGAAGGGTTGGTCCGAAGAACCATGGAAGTGTAAGCTTGGACGAAGCAACGAAGAAGAAGATAACGAAAGCATGATTCTGGGTTTGAGATGTTGAAGAACGGATCGAATTCGCTTCCAATTTGGAGAATTGAATTTGACCCCGAATCGAATCAACACTGATCAAGGTGTGGGTTTTACAGGAGGAAACTTCTTCGTGGCGAAAATTTGCTTTTTTCTTCAAACGATTAAAGCGACTTACGTTTCTCAAAATCACGTGCCAAAATTGTTTTTTCTTTCTTTTAATTATTAATTTGTGGGGCAACGAAATTTACATGATGCACAGTTTAATACTTTTTGCAAATGTGGTTTTGTTTTTTTTTTGGGTGACAAAAGTTTTCTAGTGAAATGCATAAAACAAAACTACAGAGCTATGATTTTTTTAAGTCATAGTTTTTAGTGAATGATTAGAGAGATAAAAAGTTTTAAGATTACACTTGAAAGTCCAATCATAAAAAAAAAGAGAGAGAAGTTACATTTGCTTCATTTCTGTGGCATCTTGAGCAACCTTAATGATATGTTTGCACTTTCTGAAACTATTGGACCAGCTTGTAAGGAGGTTTCATATCAAGTTGGACAATCTTTGTTGCGGAAGAAGTGATGATAGCTTTTGTGGAGGTTACATTAAATCTCAATAAATGTTGTAGGTGGTACAACTCCTGATGCAGCCGATTGAGATTCCAATGCATTATAAGTTTTGTCAAACAAAATGTATTAGTTGCAGGGAAAGATTTTGTATATGTAGAACCAGTAGCTGCACTAATAATGATGGTTTTGGTGTATCCACAAGTATTGCCTCTGAGGCAATAT
>OVBB01000863.1:6318-17692 GCA_900406415.1 Isatis lusitanica
AAACAAAGAGCAGAAAGGACAAATCGATGCAAGGATAGATATCACCTTGAATCAAGAACCTTTCGGCTTTGATACCAAAAATAATGCAAGAATGGATGATGAAACAAGAAGTTTGGTTGTGCAACACTCCTCTTCAAGTCAGACAATGGATCGGATTGAATAGATGTGAATCGATGGGAACAAGCTAGTTGGTTGTACAACTCTCTCTAGCTGTTTCGGTCAATGGAATGAAAGGATTGATGGATCGAAGACGCCATAAAGCTTAATGGGAAGAAGCTTTGATAAGTCAATATTGCTTAAAGTTGATATTACACACAAAGTAAAGGCTTCAAAGGTTTTCAAAGATGAAAAACTCCGGTTTCTTTATTGATATGAGTTGTAAAAATACACGGCTGTGAGAGAAGACCTTAATAAAGGGGTCCAAACAGCTGATGTCCTACTTGGGGACTTAAAGCAAATACAAGAAATACAATGACTAAAAAGAAAACTACTTTACTTGTTTACAAACGAACTAAACCGAAAACTAATATAACTAATTAACTCGGCGTGAAAATAAAGATATGAGCACACGGTTAGTATAATTGAAATTGAAATATTCCTTACCTTGTGGATTGAACCGTGTGGCCTGAAGTGCAACATTTTTAATTAGTAGCTTGGATGTTGAATAAGGAAAGTTCCTGGTCTTGTCGAAATGGAAGCTTTTTTAAAAAGACAATTACAATGATTCACTTTGTTAGATACACTTTGTGGGATACATTTTTTAATTTTTACATTTCTAAGAAAACTATTTTAATTTTTACACTTCTTCCTATTGTACAATGACCAAAATAAGCATTCCTTGTAAAATACTCAACGTCACTTTGATCTCCGGATTTACTCTTGCCGGTTACATTCCAGCGTTATTCAGTCTGATTTTAGTCATGCTTCACCAAATTCTGATTTTAGTCTATTTTCGCCGGAATTTCCTGTGATTATAATCATATCTACTCCGCGAGTGAATAAATTTTCTACGATTCCTGGTTCTAGGTTTTAGGGGCTATTATCCAGACTTTGAAAAAATATATATTAATGATATTTTTTCTGACAATTTTTTTTAAAAAAATGAATTAGGAAAAAAACTCATAAAACATAATTTAAAATTAAACATGATGAAGACTGCATGAAGTATGTAAATCAATGTAATCAATACCTAGTGATTTAAATATTTTTCATGTAAGTTTTTCTTTTCTTCTTTTTTTAGTAAAAGAAACAACATAACAACTAAACTTTTCTTTTTAAAAAATAATCTATTTTTCTTATAGCTACTTAAATACTATCATTAACGTGATGGGGAAGAACAACAAAAAAAATAACAAACAACAAGTGTGTGAGTGGGATGTGTAAGAACAACAAGAAGCTCCTGAAAATGACCAGAAACCAGGGGGAATTTGCATAAACCTGTATGATTTTGCTTTTATTTTCACAACTACTCGTTTTTCTGAAAAGAAAATTTAAAAGGATGAGCTACTTAAAGTCAGGTTAATGCACTTTTTTCTGGTAATTTTCAAGAGTTTCTTGTTGTTCTTTCCCATTCGACCATGTATAATGGTTGCTAAATTTAACACATTTTACTTTGAGTCTTTAACTTTTGACACTCCATATTTTTTTATTTTTCTTTCACTTAATCATTCAATACATAATTCAATTTTAACCTCTACAATAGTCTTGTTTAATAAAATTCAATACCTTACCCCACCTTTTTCATATTATTATTTTCTTTTATAGAATTATCGATTAAAGTTAAATTAGCATTATTAAAAATTACATAATATTTTTAAAAAATATTTCTATTATTTAGTCGTAATGATTTCTACATGCAATTCCATCTCGCGGATCGAGTGAGCAATGCTTATTACAATACTTTGCAATTTTACCCCAATATGCTTCACTTCTTTTGTTTTTTGCCAATGATGATGTATGTTCCATATTTAATCCACCCACTTAGTAGCACCAAATTTTGCTCAGTGCTCCATTTTGAGTTTTTATCAATGAGTAGAGGTTGAATCTCCTGCATTTGGAGTTTTTTCATTAACAGCACTCCTCCCTCCAAGAGCCATTTGTATAGAAAATTCGGGAAATTCAACTTCTCTAACACTCAGAACATTTTCATTACCTATCAGAGTAGAAGAATAAGATGGTGGTTGAGATGAGTATGACATCACTGTTGTATAATATGGATGATAGTTTGGGACAGATGACAACATATGAAAAATGGTGAAAAACCATAATTTAGAATATTTTGAGGTTGATTTCAAGATGGATTTTGAAGTTGATAATTTTGGGATTTGAGTAAGCAAAAGAATAATTAGTAGAATTTTGGGTGTTAAAAGAATTACTAGTAGAATCCAATTTTTTAGAAAAGTTTACAAATACAAAGAAGATTTTAGAGAAGAATAATTATAAAATTATAGTAAAAATGTCGATTTTTTTTCTTTATTCAAATGAAATGAACCAAATATCTATTTATAGAGAACAAAAAATTATGAATTTTGATATAAAAATATTTAAAAAATCATTTGATGTATAATAATTGGTGTTGAATAGATAGGGTGGATAAAAAATCTCAAAAATCTTAACTACCTATAAAAACAAAACACTTGGCTTATCCTGAAATCTTTGGAAAAAACGAAAAAGAAAAAAGAAAAAATAGAAGAAAGAAAAAGTGGTTTACATGCGCATTACAAGCATGTAGAACAACTTGCTTGTATATGTTTAGCCTATCATTACTTTTTTTTTTTTTTTTGTCGTCAAGACAATCATACAGAAACTATTCTGGCGCAAATAGATTAGGCGCTGAACCTAACCATTGCGGAACCAGTCGACCCATGAACGAGAAAGGAGCACTGCGGTGTCTCGAACTTTTCGCAAGATAATCAGCTCGAGCGTTGCTGGCACGAGGGATGAAGGATATCGTGAAAGCACGAAAGCTTTGTTTAATCAGTTCAAACTCTTCTAACTCCGATTCTAACGATGGCCATTCCTCTTCACCTTGAATAATTTTGATCATCTGCAAACAATCTGATTCAAAATGAATATGCAATCTCCCAAGGAGGATAAGGGATTTCATCGCCCAAATTAGACACTCCAGTTCGCCATGGAGAGGTGATCTGCAATTTGGTCTTGCTCCCAATCCGACCTGCAACACTTCTTGATCTTGTATCGCCACAAATCCAAATCCCACCAGTGTAGCCTTATATCCCCAGGAAGCATCAATTTGGCACCGCACCGTCGATGGTACCAGTACTATTGTTGGGTTCGCTATCTCTTGCGTGTCGGATTCCATGTGTTCGGTGTTCATTTCTGCGCTCTCCTCTGAGATTTGGGCTAGGCGCCAACTCTCTTCTTCACTCTTTGCCAACTGAACCGTGTCCAGAGGTGAGATTTCTTTACCGTTGAACACTTTGTCGTTACGAGCCTTCCAAATATACCAGAGTAACCACGGGAACATCTGCCCTACTTCTTGTATCACTCCTCCTTCCTTAACTTTGCCGAAGAGATAATCAAAGTTGGCGTATAGGGATTTACACGGGAACAGGCCCGGAAATGAAGGGATCGGGGATAAGGCCCAACATTGCATGGCTGGTGGACACTCAAAAAGCAAATGGTTAATCGTCTCTTCCTCGTGTCCGCAACGGGGACATCCTCTATCCGTGCCACAGTGTCGATCTGTCAATCTACTTGTCGTTGCTACGCAACCCGACAGAGCTTGCCAGAGAAAATGTTTAATTTTTCTTGTGGTCTTTTGCTTCCATACCTGCTTTTTTAAACCATTCGTACTTGGTTCTGTGAGCATCACTTCGGATTGACTTCTCCGAATATTTACCGCAGTCGCGTACCCCGATTTGACTGTATATAAGCCGGACTTTGTCAAATCCCAGCAAACACTGTCGCGGCGGTTAAGAATGCTCGGTCTTATACTCAGGATCTTCGGGATATCATCTGCCGAAATGAAAGCGTTTAAGAGCTCCAAGTTCCATTCCTTCGTTTCGAAGTTGATCAGATGATGAACCTTTAATTCAGGGTCTCGATAGCAGCCATTATCCAACGGTGGTCGAGCCGGGGAGTCCAAAATCCAGCTGTCCGTCCATACTTTGGTTTCGTCCCATGTTCCTATCGATCTCCGGATACCTCTCTCTAGTATGTATTTTGATTCTATGATACTCCTCCACGAGAAGGAGGGTGCATTGGCTTTACCTGTCTCCATTGGTGAGGATTTCCGGTAGTACCGGCCTTTTAATACCCGTGCCAGCAGCGAGTCAGGGTATTTCATCAGTCTCCAGAGCTGTTTGGCGAGCAGAGCCAGATTAAAGTCCCTAAGATCTTTAAATCCTAATCCTCCTTCTTCGTGGGGTAAACATAAATTTTTCCATGCAATCCAATGAAGGCCCCGATTGTTGTTCCTGGTACTCCACCAGAATCTCGCGATTGCACTCGTCAGCTTGTCTGAGATTTCTTTTGGAAGGAGGAAACACGACATAACATACGTCGGAATAGCTTGGGCCACAGACTTAATCTGGATTTCTTTACCTCCCTTAGACAAGAGTTTTGCCGACCATAGGTTTGTTTTGCTGTTTAGCCGATCTTGAACATAGGCAAATACTTGTTTTTTGGAGCCGCAAATCTTTTCGGGGATTCCAAGATACATACCCATTCCACCTTCTGTGTTTATCCCCAAGACTTGCTTAATCTCTATCTTTTTATCTTGCGGAATTTTAGATCCGAACATAATAGAGGATTTAGCCTTGTTCAGCTGTTGATCGGATGCAGCTCCATATTCCGCCAGAATTTTCATCAATTCCGTACATTGTGATGTCTCTGCTTTACAGAAAAATAAGCTGTCATCGGCGAAGAGGAGGTTAGAGACAGCTGGGCTAGCACGCGCGATCTTAATTCCCACTAATCTTTTTTCGCTCTCCGCCCCTTTGATTTGGGAAATAAGCACTTCCGTGCATAAGATAAAAAGTAGTGGCGAGATCGGGTCTCCTTGACGTAATCCTCTTCCCGGCTCAATCCTGCCTTTAGCTTCTCCATTGATTAGTACCTGATAAGAAACCGAAGTTAAACTTTTCATGATCCATCGGATCCACCTCTCATCAAATCCCATCTTCGTCATCAAGGCTTTTAAAAATCCCCATTCGACTCTATCATACGCCTTGCTCATGTCCGTCTTAATAGCGATGTATTTGGACTTACAACTTGGGTTCGTTCGGAGAGCATGAAAGATCTCTTGCGCAACAAGGATATTATCTGTAATCAGTCTCCGAACCACAAAGGCCGATTGTGTTTCCGATATAAGCTGTGGCAGGATACGTTTTAATCTTTTAGACAAGATTTTCGATATGATCTTGTAGCTTACGTTGCATAAACTTATGGGTCGGAATTCCGCCATACTAGCGGGTCTCTCTGTCTTCGGTATCAGGCATATGTTTGTCTGGTTCAGGCGGTTGTCGAAGTCACCGGAAGAAAAAAACTCCTTAACCATCCTTATAATATCGGACCCAATAATATGCCAGTAGCGCTGGAAGAATAGACTCGTCATTCCATCTGGACCAGGCGCCTTCTCTGCCTTTATCGCTGAAGTCGCTTCCTTGATTTCTAAATCCGATGGAGGTCGTATTAGTGAATGGTTCATATCAGCAGTGACAGACGCGGTCATATACCGGAAAGTAGCATCATTAATACTTGGGTTAGATGAGGTGAATAGCTCATGGAAGTACTCCGTCGCTACTTTTTCAATGCCCTCATCGGTCTCAACCCAGTGGTTATGTCTATCTCGTAATTTAACAATACGGTTTCGGGCTCGCCGTTGTTTCGTAGAGGCATGAAAGAACTTTGTGTTATGATCCCCTTCTCGTAGCCATCTAACTCTGCTCTTTTGTTTCCAGTACAATTCCTCCTCCCTGTATGCTTCGCATAACCGCCATTTTAATTCCAATTCTTCCTCGCTCGAGATATTGTCATCATCCTGAACCTGGTCCAGTAATGCCTTTATGTCCGCGATCATCTTAGCATTATTTGTTGGGTTTTGTCGCTTCCAGCTTGATATAGATTTCCGACAATCAGCGATTTTATCGTGCACTTTGCCCCTCCCATCATTACCAGAGTTTCTCCAGCCCTCAATAATGGAGTCCACGAAGCCCTCCTTTCCGATCCACCTCTTATCGAACTTAAAACTCTTCTTTGCTCTTGTTTCTTTTGATTTAATCCGTGTTAGTACCGGTCTATGATCAGAGCCCCATCGCTTCAGATACTCCACCTCAGTATGGGAAAATAAATGGTGCCACTCTTCATTACCGATCCCTCTGTCTAGCCGGCATTGGATCCTCCCGGATTTTCGTCTAGTAGCCCATGAAAATATATTTCCCTTACACGGAAATTCTATCATACCACAGTTAGCTAACATGGTTTTGAAGGGGGTAAAGGAGGCTTCTGATCTTCTACGGCCACCTTTCTTCTCGTCGTTACTGATAATTTCATTAAAATCGCCCACCATTAACCAGGCGCCAGACCTGTTTAAGCTTATCCTAGTGAGCCTTTCCCAAACATTCTCTCGGTACTCAACGACCGGATCTCCATACACAAAGGTAATAAACACTTTGTGTCCTTCAATGGACGCTTCAATATCAATCATGCGATTGTTTGAAGAGATAATGCGAACGTTAGAAGAGGAGGAGTAAAACAAAGCAAGTCCACCGCTTCTCCCTACCGGATCCACTGTGAACAGACTATCATAACCAAACTCAAACTGAAAATCTTGCAGAAAGTAGAAATTGTTTTTTGTCTCAGAAAGAAAAAGAAAACTTGGCAAAAAATAACGATGTAACTCCCGGAGATGTTTCTTGGTCAAGTAGGCTCCGGCCCCTTGACAATTCCATGCAATTGCGTTCATATCTGAGTACTGGGTGGTTTCTGGGACACCACCGAACCTGAGAGAGACGTTTTCTTCTTGTTTGTTGTTGATGGGAACACCTCCATACGAGGGATCTTGGAGCCGGTACGTCCACCTGCCGTAGCTGATGCACCTCGTGAGTTTGAACTTCTCTTCTTTGGGGATGCCCGGGCCCTCAGAGAAGAGAGTAATTTTGATGCTTTCGCGCCCCTAAGGTCTGGGCTGCGACTCGCCTTCTTCTTCCCCCCTATAGCCAGCTTCCCCATGCGTTGCAGGTGGTGATCTGGGCGAGATGCATTACTGATTGGAGCATTTTGATCCGCCTCATCTGCTTGGTACGTCAAAAGGGGTGGCCTAACAAGCTTGTCTTTGTCTTGTTTCTTGTTTCCATCCGTAGATGCAGCATCCAACTGGGAGATAGCTTCGATTTTCTCTGCACCTGCAGAGAGACAATCTTCTAACTCCTCACCGAGTAAATCATCATTATCCATCAGGGTATCATCCATACCAAGGTCGTCATACTGTTTTGCTAGCCTATTCATTTCCTCCTCAGTCTCGATATCAATTCCCTCATTACCACTTCCTGTATTTCCAGCCAATAATTCCATTTCTACAGTCTTATCAAGCTCAGGGGGTTTAGTACTCTTTGAGGCCATATTAGCGTCTAACGAGTTATCAGCTCCTAACGCCTTTTGAGATTTTGGCTCCTTACTTAACACAGGTCTATTAGAAGGCGATATTTCTCCTGGTTCCAATCGAGACGCTACAGGTATTTTACCAGAGTTTGGGGTGCCCGTTGACAAAGCTAATTCGCAGTTTCGGTTTGTACCAGACACTTCCGATGCCAATGCTTTTCCTTTGATGCGTCGAATGCGTTCCTCCTCTGTTTCGGGGCCAATGTCTGTATCGTGCCTGTTCTCCAGGGCTCTGAGATCTCTTCTTACTGGTCTCCATTCCCTTCTTGGGGGGGATGGCCTTTGCTCGCGCCTATATCCGCTTGCACTTCCCCTATGGTACCTATCATTGTAGTTTTCTGTCACCGTTCTTTGAGAGTCCACGGAACGTTGGGTGTGGTCCGGGTTCCTGTCTGGATTCCTTCGAGGTCGGTACTCGCCGCTTTCGGAGATTCGGTTTGTGTTTGAGCTTGGCGACCCTTGCATCCTTCTCCACTGACTCCCAGTATTCGCTCCCAGCCGGGGACTCTGAGCTCTCGACATTCTTCCTCTGTTGCTTGTTTCACGTTCTCCTGCCCCATATGGGTGGAATCTCTCCCGCGTTCGGGGACCATCTCTGGAAAGGGGTTTCGTTTGTGGTATTCGATCCTCCACTCTGTTCCACACCTCCTTGGCTCTGATATCCCTCTTTGTCTGGAGCTCCTTCCGCAGGTCTGTCTGCGTTGGAATATAAGCTGTAGTAGTACTCCTTCGTATCTCAGGTGAGGAGGATTTAACTCTCCCCATTGTTGCTCTTGAAATTTCCTTCTCAGTGACAGAGTATGATGAGAACATTTCTCGTGCTGTAGCTTCGTCCTTGACTTTTTGCTCCAATCTTGCTACTCGATTCTGCTCCTTTTGTTCCGCAGAGATTTCCGGACAGGTCCCCTCTAGATGCGAGATCTTGCGGCACGTATAGCACCACCTATACAGATCCTCATAGGTAAATGATACTTTAATTACGTCGCCATTTTCAAATCCCACTCGTCTTGCAAACTGGAGTGGAAGGTCAGCATTGATCGAGACTTGGACCCGCTCTCTGTCTGCGTCTACCGCCTTTACTGTGCCTATGGCTTTTCCAATATTGGAGTAGACCTGTGCTTTCTGGTAATGAATTGGAATTCCTGCGATAGTAACCCAGAAGATCATTGTATTCGGAAAGTCGTCTCTGATGTTTGGTTCCCACCTTTCCAACGAGAAGCTCCACTTGTTGAAATGACAAGGGCGCTTTGAGAGTACTTTCTGCAAGTCTTCTTCCTTATCAAAGTCCAGATGGAACTTTCCATTCCCCAGGTTCCTTCCTCTCACTCTGCCCTCTACATCCCAAACCCTACGCTTAGGGAGTTGCGAGATAAGAGCATCAATGCTCCTTCCTTCGCTATGAAACATCCGACCCACCAAGGTACGTTTATGTTTTTCAATGAGATCAGAAAAGTCGAACGCCGGAATTTGGATTATCTCATCCTCCACTTGCAAACGGCGACGAACAGATCTGGATGATTCCCCGCTAGGACGGGTTCCATTGGTGTCACCCATTGGGGATGGTAGCCACAGTACAATCAAATAATACTAGAACAACACCCTCGTGAAGGGGAATAAATCTCAATAAAACAACCTCTAACTAGTCACACTTCCAATCCAAAGAGATGATCCAAGTGAGGTATCGGAAATACTTAGCCTTTGCTAGAAAACCAGAGACCTGATACACCAAAGTTCCAGCCGACACGTCTGAAATCCGCAGAGAAGTGTTGTAGTCTTCCTCTGGGGTTCTGAAATACCTTCAGATGCTCAGAACATGGTTGCCGTGACGCCGACGGATCAGGTCTGAAAATCGCCTATTTTCTCGCCTAAAACCCTAGCCGCGTTTAGCCTATCATTACTTAAACCTAATTAATTTAGATCGTATGTGTTTATAATAAGAACCTGATGTAGTGATTGTTATTAATAACAGTATAACACACTAAATTCGGCTAATCCTGATATCCTAAAATGATAACAGTTCCTCAGAATTCTGAAATTTAATTTGGAAAACGTCTCATTTGATCCGGTTTATGTGTGTGGAGATATTGGTAGATGCACAGCACTTAAAGTGCTAAACAACTTCTATTATTTCAGTTCATTTTTCGATGCAGAATGTTCAATTATATTCAAAATCCTAAGATCTTAGGCTCCAAATGGTAACATGCGAACTGCACCGCACCACACTCAACAGTACCGAAAATCTCTATATATATCATGTATTTATACATTTTTATAACTGTAAAACCGTACCACATTAAAACCGTTGGTTCCGCACCATCCGATCTGCTGTCACCATTTGGAACCTTAATTTATTGTAGTATTCTCATGGAATCACAGTAATTGAATTGATAAATAGTTTCATGAACTTTTTTTTTTTTTTTTTTCGGTTATCAGGTATCTNGTACCGAAAATCTCTATATATATCATGTATTTATACATTTTTATAACTGTAAAAACCGTACCACATTAAAACCGTTGGTTCCGCACCATCCGATCTGCTGTCACCATTTGGAGNCTGGTGGCCAACGTGGATTGAACCCGAGTGGCGGAAGGTTACTAACACTTCCTTTTTACCATTGGACCACCACACGTTGGTTAGTTTCATGAACTTTACAGACCGGTATGAATTCCGACAATATCTTCATGGATTTATAGTATTTCTGAAACACTTTTTCTACAACTTATATGCTAAATGTGTACTTTCCAACACTTATACACTTTTAAGGCGAGTAACCTTTTTCTTTCTTTTTGGATTTGAATCCTTGTTGTTGGCTTGATGACTAGTTGCTTTGTTGATGAACATCACACACTTTGAGACAATAATGAGAAATATAGCGAGAACGTGGGTAACAGTTTTGAGTTGTTGTTGGCATTTGGAATACTTGTCTTGTCTTTCCAACTTGTTTTTTTTTTCTATTAATTACAAAGCACATGCTAGTTGGTATGTGAATTTCCCAAGTGATATGTAATTTACTACTTTACTATATTCTATCCTACGCTGAGCATGAAACTGATATTTTTATAGATATATTTTTGTAATTTTTAAACTTATTATAAAAATATACAATATGCTTTTAAAATTCAAGATAATTGATAATAATATGCTAAACTACAATTTGAGCCAAAATATGTCAAATGATAATGATTTAATTTTTAATAAGAATATATTTTCACTTTGTATATGTATATTTCTAAATTATAAGTTGGTCTGCTTGTGATGCAGTTTGGAATGTTGTTTTTTCGGTGGGCAATTTGTTTTTATGGTGTTAAGCTTTATTTTTATATAGATAATTACAAAATATTTTATAAGATTCTAACTCATATGAATTTGTTTATGTAAGAAAAAATGTTGGTAGTCCATCTTGGGTTGGTCTAACATACTTTTAATTTTTATTTAATTATTTTAATTATTTGATTTAAGAATTTAATATATATGACTTTATTTTTATTTTTGTTTTAAACTAATTTGGAAAGTGTGACCTGTTAATATTTAAGATTATCTGTTAATAAAAATAACAAATAAAAATAAATAAAAAGATTTGAAAAAGAATTCTGTAACGACCCGATACTTCAGGCCCAACAAGACCCAGTTGCTGCGCAGAAAACCCTAGGTATCTCTTATTATAAATAGTCTCCTTCTTTCCTTTTTCACCACAAAAATCTAAAAAGCATCGTTACTCTGCAGAAATAGAGCCGTCAAGTCGTGAGACCA
>OVBB01000866.1:0-17665 GCA_900406415.1 Isatis lusitanica
ATATCTATAACGATGAGTTTGTGATGAGAGCTCCCTTTGTTATCTGCGTAATATATAATCTTCACAGCCAGCCCGTTTCCACAAATCTCCACACAAATCCTCCTTACATATGAAATCCTCATTGATTGAGAAGAAGTTGCCAAAAAAGGAGACACCAAATCATCAAACTCGTAATCACCCGCAGATTCAATATTCTTACCAAAACCATGAACGAAATTCCCGTAAATCCTAATCTCCCAAAAGCAAATCCCCAAATCGTCACCAAAATCTCTGGGATCCTCCCAATTAAATCAGAACAAATCCCCAATCTCAGATTGTGAAGAAAATCTGGATTGATTGGCAAAAACTTCCATACACAAAACCCAGATCCATATAGACCGATCCCCGCAGAAAAACCAAAATCTACCACAATCAACACCACCGATCTCCTCCGAAGTGGATCCATCTGCCAGATCTTCAAATCGCCCACTTCATCGCTTCACCACTACCGTTACGTTTTTTCTAATCTGATTTGTATTGTCTTNAAAAAAGATTGTTATGCTGACTTTTTTTTTAATTTAGGAAGTTTTTGTAAATGTTTAGGAAAGATTTCCTAAAATTCTAAAAAATTTATTGTTTTTTTTATATATAAAAAGCTCTTGTTGCATCACGAACTTCTGGCTTCTCAGCCCTCTTCTTCTGAATCACTTCCAAGGTAACCCCAACAATAGACCTTGAGTATGGCTTTTTGGTGACACATCTTCTCCTCTTCACAGCCTCTTGAGCTCCTATAAAGTTTTGATTTCCAAACAGGGTCACTTTCATAATCCAAAACAGAATCCTAGATACTCGTATGGGCTCTTACAAAAACAAGAGCTTTTCAATTCACAACATGAACAGAAAAAAGAAGACAGATCTAAATAGTTGAACTCTTTACCTTCTCGTGCTGCTTTCTGTACATGGCAGTCCATGTAAGCTTGGATGGCTTCAGCTTGTTGTGAAAGTAACGCTTGCATTTAGAATTGATGAACAAGAAAACTTGACGAACAAGAGATTATAGACTAAAAACATTTGCAAGCTATAAACATCAATTTGAAGAGCACAAGATTAACTAACTAATTATACCCGAGAGTCAGATCGAATAAATATGATTCCCCTTCCTGTGTAATCTTTTAAAACATGATATAAGTGAATCAGACCACTAATAGATTTCACATAGTTATAACACAAACATATACGCAAATGGATTAAATCATAACGACATGGCACACCAGGGAAAAATGGAGCAGAGCCAGATCCAGTTATTGCAGAACATACTCTCATCCTCGTATAGAAAGCCACAAATTACCACGATTCTGACTACCAAACTAACAAGAAAGCAATAGATCCCAATTCACAAAATCGATTCCTACTAAAATAGAATCATGAATCATTGCAATAAGCGATGTCAAGAGAGAGATGGGAGATTGGATTACTTGAGAACCATGGTTGCTGCTGCTCCTCTTTTTCCTCCTAAGGCTGCTCTTGAGAACCATGATTCAAGATCTTGAACCCTACCTTCTCATCTCTTTCTCTTGGCACCAGAGCCTGGTCATGTAGCCTTCTTCTCAGCAGTACCAGCTGCCTTTTTTTAACCTGAGCTTCCAGCTCCTTTCAAATCCACTTCAACTTGGATCCCTGAAACCCAATTATATAGTTCGTTTAAGAAATATATATGATGCTCTCAACCCAATTAACTGTTCCTAGAAGCAAAACACACAATGAAAAAAAAAACGAGCAGAGAGATGAGGGCACTTCCTCCTTCATCTTCATCATCGTCTCTCCACCTTCAAGAATCAACCTCTTTCCTCACTCTCCGGAGCACCACCACAACTACCACCACCCTTTACCTTTTCCCTTTCGTTATCTTCACCGTTAGATTCAGTCTCCAATGTTCCAATTCTCGTCCCATTTCTCTGTCCTTCTTTGTCCTCCGCACATTTCTCTACTGCCGCAATCGTTTTTGGATCTCTGGCTTCCACTGTCACACATCTCCTAGACTCTCAGTTTCGTCACGATGCCGTCTCTTGCCACGGTGAAATGCTCTCTCAGCTCTTATCTCTTTCCCACGCTGAGATTTCACTCTCCTCACTCCGCTCCTCCGTCTCTTTCCTTCGATTCAGAACGGTCGATCTCAGACCTAATTTGGAAATCTCTGTCTGCAATTCGAAAACCAGAGCCGAAGATTGGGAGAGATCCATGGCGTCTCTAAACCTGTCACCGAAGAAGCTAAAAACGGAAGGGGGCAAGACTCGAGACCTAAGGCTGAGGAAGTGGATCCGGGAATCGATACAACCGGAGGCGCTTTACTGGCCACGACACGACAAATTTCTGCGGAGGCTGGTATGTTTCCGGCAACGACAGATGGCTTCGGCGACAGATATCAACAGCAGAAGTTTCTAATTTTTTTTTCATCCCGTGTTTTAATGGAAGGATATAATAGTCATTTTGTTGTTTAATGAATGTTATGTTTGGAAGAAATCAGCCCATATGCTACTCTGGTAAGAAAAACTAGAAACTGTGGCATATATGAGAATTGCCCATGTAATAATTATGGTAGGAAAATCAACCAAAAAGTAAAATGTTCATCCCATATATCGGATCATATGACCATAAAAAAAAAACAAAGAAAGTATTTTCATATTCTTAGCCTTCTTCATAAGAAACTCGATGACCTTGTACGTGATGCTAAGCGTCCTCCTGTGTGATTCGATTAGAATTGTAACTCAAGAAAATCTGTATTTAATTTTGTTTAGGTTCTATAGATGGTGAAGTCATATCTATTCAGATTAGGCTAAATTCAGTCAAAATTTCACAAAAAAAATTGAAAAAAAACCTTATACGTTTATTTTAGATCAATATAGCGTACATGATCTTTATAATCTTTATATTAAGTGCACTTGCATCTATGCACACAAAGTGCATTCGCATGTGTGTCTGATTGAACATGTTTTGAATTGGCACGATGGAATACATTTTTTGTCGCAATAAGAATCTATCTCGCATCTTCCAAACTGGTTTTTATCAGCTTTGAAGACAACATTTATTTGTGGATCAATCTCATATTTTGTCTCTTTCATCTTTATATCTCGTGCATTTGATATAGAGACATCTGTATTAAAAACATATAATGTTTGGGTATTTTGTTTTTCTGGACTCCAAATTGTAACATTTGTTCAGATGTTTATAGAGAATAAAATGTTTTTTCTTTGGTTCGAACATTGAAATATATGTGTTTTGTCCAGTTTATTGAATATGATAGACGGTTTCTGTATTAAAATATATTTTCGTATTAGGTTATTCGACGGTCACTTGTGGTTGGTTTTTGTAGTTTTGTATATATTTGTTTTAGATTATAATGGTTTTCATATGTGATTGTTATTTGTATTGATAGTTGGCGAACCAATCTGAAATAAAACTCATATCTTGTCTACTTAACATCATATAATTACTCCTGGTTTTCCTCGAAAATAGTTAATGTATTCATCTTTTTCTACTTCACAAAAGATGAGAGTTGAATTTTTTCCTTCTCTCTTTTCTCTTACTTTACCTTCAACCTTATGCTCCATCTCTTCATTATCCTTCATATCAGTTCCATTTTTATTCACCGTTTAAATATCTATCATGGGGATGGAGCTTTATTGTGGATCTATTATGTTCGGGTTAGTAGAACTAATACGGTGCTTTTTATGGTTTCCTTCAATGTCTTCTTGGTTTTTTCTTTTAATATCACTAGTAACATTGCAAACCCCGCACATGCGCAGGGTGATCTTTCTTTGGTTATTAGTTTTTAATCTGCCACTCATAATTTTTAATTTTTTGGTTATCTTTTTATTTATTTGGTTATGTTCATTATATTTTTTTATGTATCTGTCAACGTAGTCTTCTGCATGATGGTTGGTTTGTAGGTTCTTTTGTTAAAGAAATTACCTTTTTAATGTTTTTAATTTTTTTTCCAATTGATTTTAAATTCTCATAATTTTTTTGTCTTTTATGTTTATTTTAATGTATTATCATAATTTGTAGAAAACTTTGTATTTTTTCCAAGTATTTTATTGGGGGAATCGTGTTTAGCTGCACTTTATGTGTTTTAAATAGATGGAAATATAAGAAGAAACTTGAATATAAGATGGTGACAAATAGATGGCGATTCGCGAAGCGATTTCCGGCGACGGTTACTACGTTCTCTTTCAGAGATTCTCTCCGACCTTTACTCCATGTTCACGGCGGTTATGTGTCGGCTCCTTTCCGCAACTGACTTGCGGTTTCATGTCCCGTTCTTGTGGGTTAACTTGTCCAAAACCACCGTGGCCAGTAATATATATTCTCCATGGTTCTCAATTCTCTGCAACCAAACTCATCGTTTCTGCTACGATGTCAGAAAATATCCGAAATCAAATGCAGAACATAAATCTGGGTATCAACGACTCTCCGGTCATTTTACCCCATTCGGTGGTTGCATCTGCGGCATCTTCTAATTGCTTCTCTCTGGTCGTAGTTCCGGTGAATCCGACAAAATAAAATTTGCATGCTATGATTGCCCAACTTCCCCGCCTCTGGGGTCTAGAGGGTACGATATCCGGTCGCATCATCGCGCCCCAACAAGTTCAATTCCTCTTCAACTCTGAAGAGGCGATGAACATGGTCCTCCGCCGCTCTCCCTGGTCCTTCGCGGAGTGGATGATAACTGTCACCCGTTGGTATCCAAACCTGTCTCCTGACTCCATCAAGATCATTCCCTTTTGGGTTCAGATCCGTGGGATTCCAGTCCAGTTTCTCTCACGGGATTCTATTGATTTCATTGCCCGTCAATTCGCTCCGGTGTTTGACATGGATTTTGATGCTGACTCTACACGGGTTGATTTTGTCCAGGTACAGTTGCTGTGGAACATCGACAACCCCTTACGCTTTCAGCGTAACTTTCAATTCACTGAAGGTGTGAATACAGTTCTCTCGCTCAAATTTGAACGTCTCCGTAAGTTCTGCCAGAAATGCGGTCTCCTTTCCCATGAAAAGAAGGATTGTCCGTTGCGCTTTGATGATGACTATAACGATTTCGATGACGGTGATGATGAAAGCGGTGGTGGTGATTTTGCCCCAAGTGAAGAGGTTCCTTCTCCAATGGTGGACCACGGGTCTTCTTCTGCTGTCGCTCCATGCCAGGTTCAGGTTTCTTCATCCGCTGCTTTGGCCGCCCATCAAATTGTTGAGCCTCCTGCAAGTGAAAATCTTGCCATGCGGCTTCTCAAAGGAAAGGGGATTTTAACTGCTCCAGACTCACGTGATGTTGCTTGCGTTGGGGTTTCTAATCGCAAACGCTCAGCCACTGGTGGTCTTGTCATTTACTCAGATGCAGAAGATGACCCATCTGATACTCTTCCGCCTCCTAAACGTAAGCGATCGATTGAATCTCAAGATTCATGTTCTGGAAACCAATCTACAGACAGAGGCGCGGGGGGCCCGGTATCCCCACAGACTCCATGAAGATATGCACATGGAATTGTCAGGGACTTGGTGGAGATTCAACTATTCCCCGGTTGAAGGAAATCATTAGAAAGTTTTCATTTCAAATTGTTTTTTTGGCGGAAACTATGAATAGTCCCTCTGTGATCAAAAGTTTAGCTGTTTCAATTGGTTTTCCTAATGTACTTAGTATCTCTCCCCTTGGTAGAAGTGGTGGTCTATCTCTCCTTTGGAAGAACTCTGTTTCTCTTACGCCTATTTCAGCAGATGTACGTTTAATCGATGTTTCAGGTGTGTTTAATGGAATTTCATTCTACTTGTCCTGTCTTTATAGGCATCCAGTCCAGCAATTTTGGCATCAACTATGGGACCGGTTAATTGCTTTGGGTTCTCAACATGATGGCCCTTGGGCTCTTGTGGGAGATTTTAATGATATTCTCTCAAACTCTGAGAAGAAAGGTGGGCCAGATCGAGGTCTTTGGTTATTTTGTGGGCTTCAATCTGTTTACACTTCTTGTGACCTTGTTGATTTGCGGTCTACGGGTAATCGGTTTTCATGGGTTGGACAACGTCATACTCACTCTGTCGAAGAATGTTTGGATCGAGTGGCTGTTAACACTGAATTGTTAGCGTCTTTTCCGGCTTCATCGGCTGATTTCCTCAACTACTGTGGCTCCAATCACCGTACAGTGATGCTTAATATAGCTACACAAATCTCACCTCAGCGCCACCAGTTTCGGTTTGATAAGCGACTTCTGGAACTCCCTGATTTTAAATTGTTTGTTGATAAGGGTTGGAATTCTACTTCGCTTCAACCTGATTCTACTATTTCTGATCATATTCGAGAATGTCGTAGATCCATTGCTCATTGCCGCACTGTTTCTAATCTGAATTTGTGCCGCCAGATTAATGAACTGCAACAAGAATTGGACTACGCTATGACTAAACCATCACACCGACACGAAGTGCCTTTTCTAAGACATCAAATTGGGCTAGCTTACCGTCAAGAAGAATCCTATTGGCATAAAAAAAGCCGAAACTCTTGGATGATTGGTGGTGATAAAAACACCCAGTTTTACCATGCCTGTACAAAGCAAAGGTATGCTTCCAATCACATTCACTCTATTCAAAATGAAGCTGGAGATGTGATCACTGGCGACCGGTTAGTGGGTCAGCATGCTGAGGGTTTCTTCACTTCTGTTTACTCTTCCTCTGGCTCGCCGGTTTGTGACAATATTTTTGAGGAATTTCAACCGCGTGTGAACACATCTATGAATGAGTCTCTCACCAAAGACTTCACAGATAATGAAATATATAAGGCGGTTCGCTCTATTGGTGCGGATAAGGGCCCATGGCTTGATGGCTTTACCGCTCGTTTCTATCACCAATGTTGGGATATCATTGGCCCGACTGTGTGTAAGGAGGTCCGCAGTTTCTTCGCGACGGGTGTCATGCCCCTGGAAATCAATCATACTAACCTTTGTTTGATTCCTAAGATTACCTCACCAGTCACGCTATCAGATTTCCGCCCTATTGGACTATGTAATGTAATCTACAAAATCATCTCAAAATTTTTGGTTTCACGCCTCAAAGGTCTTCTCAACTCTATTGTCTTAGAAGCTCAGGCTGCCTTTATTCCGGGGTGAAGGGCTTCAGATAATGTTTTGGTGGCAAATGAACTGATGCATTCCTTTAAAGCCCGTAAGCGTGTCTCTCAAACGTATATGGCGGTAAAGACTGACATCACAAAAGCTTATGATCGAGTTGAGTGGTCCTTCTTAAAACGCACCCTACAAGCTTTTGGTTTCTCTGCTCTTTGGATCAACTGGATCATGTCCACGGTTACCACCGTTACTTACTCAGTGTTGATAAATGGTCACCCACAAGGTCATATAACCCCTCAACATGGCCTACGTCAAGGTGATCCGTTGTCTCCATATCTTTTTATCCTTTGTGCTGATGTGTTAAGTCATTTGCTGGAGATCAATACTCGCAAAGGTCGCTTACACGGTATTAAAGTGGGCAATGGAGTTCCAGCTATCTCTCACTTGTTGTTTGCTGATGATTCACTTTTCTTCATCAAGGCAAATGAGCAGAATTGTCGGGTTCTCAAACGCCTGTTTGATCAATATGAACTCTGTTCGGGTGAAAAGATTAATCAGTCAAAGTCCACCATTACATTTGGTATGTGAATTCCTGGCTCTCTCCGCGAGCGATTAAAACGCATCCTTGGCATTCCCAATCAGAGTGGTGGAGGTAAATATCTTGGTTTGCCTGAGCAATTTGGCAGGAAAAAATCGGATATGTTTCATGGTATTTTGGATAAGGTCAAAGCTATCACATCTTCATGGAAATCGAAATATCTTTCTCCGGCTGGCAAAGAAGTTATGTTGAAATCCATAGCCATTTCGATGCCTGTCTACTCTATGTCTTGTTTCAAGATTCCAAGCCAAGTGATAGCAGAATTAACATCTATTTTGTGTAAATTTTGGTGGGAGAAGAATAATGATTCCAAAGGCATCTCTTGGGTTGCCTGGTCTAAGCTTCAACTACCGAAGAGAGCTGGGGGACTGGGTTTCAAAGATCTAGAGAAATTTAATGACGCTCTCTTAGCTAAACAAGCTTGGCGACTTTTACAACATCCAGATTCCCTCTTTGCTCGCCTGTTTAAAGCAAAGTACTATCGTGACTCCTCTATTCTCCAAGCGACTTCCCAACGCTCACAATCTTATGGCTGGCAATCAGTTCTCCATGGCATCAATCTGTTAAAGCAGGGCATTGGATACAGTATTGGATCTGGTGAGACAACCCGAGTTTTTTCAGATAATTGGCTCCCCCTTTCTCCTCCTTGTCCAGCTTCGGGTATTCCTCCAGACCCTCCTCTCATGGTGGCTGATCTCATTATTAAAAATGGCTCTTCTCGGCAATGGAATGATACTGCTATTCAAAACTTCATTCAGCCACAAGAACAGGAGCCCGTTAAATCCATTTTCCTGCCTCAATCGTCTGACCATGACAAGCCATTCTGGTCTTTCACAACTCATGGGAACTATACTGTTCGCTCGCGTTATCATCTTGCAAGATCTTTAGATCCGGTTGCTAATTCCACTCCTCCTCCTCATGGTGATCCAAGCCTTAAGTCTTTGATTTGGAAGCTCCCTGTTATGCCTAAACTACGACATTTTTTGTGGAGAATATTGTCTTTGGCGATAGCTACAACTACGCGTCTTAGTTCTCGGGGCATCCTGATCAACCCACTTTGCCAACGTTGTGGTCTTGCACATGAACGTATAAACCATCTACTGTTTCGTTGTCCTGTCTCTCGACGTGTTTGGGAGGCAAGAGATCTTCCCCACCCGTTTCTGAGTTCTCCGTCTTTGGATTTACATGAGAATATGGTTGCTCTTCTGTCTCCATTGGTTCCTCTGTCCAGGGAACAATATATTTTGCCTTACTGGATACTCTGGCGTATATGGAAATCTCGGAATAACCTGATCTTCAACCAACGTCTACTGGATCCAATATCTGATTACCAATTAGCTCAGCCTGAAGTTCGTCTGTGGTTGACTGCAAATCCTATTCGGCCTCCTCCAACTACTCAGTCTTCGACAACATCTACTATGGTTTGGGAACCTCCCCCTCCGGGCTTTTTGCAATGTAATTTTGATGCGTCTTTCAATCCGGATACGAATGTTGCATCTCCTGGTATTTGTTTTCGAAATCACCTTGGAGTATGTACATTCTGGGTTTCGGCTCCTCTGGGTCGAGCTTCTTCTCCGTTGGATGCTGAAGGGAAAGCTTTACATCTTGCTGTTCTTTGGGCTAGGTTTTTGGGTTTTTCATCATTGATTTTTGAAGGTGATTGCCAAACGCTCATTCAGGTCTTAAATGGCCTCCAGGAGGATTGGAGCATTCACGCCCTATGCCTTGATATTCGTCATCTATCTTCGATCTTTATTGACCACTGCTTTCATTTGGTTCCCCGTACACTAAATTCAGTTGCTCATCTTTTAGCAAGTCACCAACCTGACTATAATAGCTTCTGTTACAGTTCTTCTTTTTTTCCTTCGTGGCTTATTGCTGCCCTGTAATTACCTTATCTATACTTTTCACTTTCTTTAATAAAGTCATCTTTTGTCGGAAAAAAAAATAGATGGGAATATATATATAATGTAATATATGTTATTGTATATGGGTTGGTTGTTTTTGCTTTGTCCTTGGTCATATATTTTTAAATAATATTCATGATATTATTTTTAATTAGTGTAATATTAATGATAACATGTTGAAAAATTTAGTCTTTCATAGAATATTATGAGTTTTAATCTATATATGAACCCAAAAAATAAACTCTTTGTTTACATTTTCTTTATATAATTTTTTTATGAAATTGATTTCTCCTAAACTTTTTGTTTACCTTTGTTTTCTGTTACAAAATTGATTTCTCCTAAACTGATTTCTCATTCAATGATGAAAGAAATCAGATCAATCGATTTAACTCCACCAATTTGACCTGTATCGGTTTAACTCTATCTATATAGAAAGCAACAAAGCCCTAAAAGACTTTATATAAGATCTGAGAGATCATGGCGTAACATGTATATATGAGAGAGAGTGATAGAAAGCAGCTCACATATTAATGGCGTCTTGTTTCTCCACATCCATATATGCGTTATTATCATATCGCTGCAAAGTCCTGAAGAACTGTTGTGACTGGTTGCTGCTGCTCTTCACTGGCCTCTCTTTTCACTGAAAACCTATTGTACACCAGTAATTATAGGAATTAACAAAGTGTATCCAAACAATATTTTATGCACTGTACTCATCTGTCTACTCATCTATGGGGATCTGTTGTCAACGCTTAAAAAGCAGAGGAGATAATGGTCGGGTTCCGAACAGAAGCATTGAAACAGGCGGATGTCGTAGAGGATTCTCACATACTGAAAGAAGCCACTGGAGAGGAAGATGACATAGCCATATCCATGGAAGCTTCTGCCTAAACATGTCTCGGAACTTGAGTAGTTCTTTGTCTCATGAGGTATGACTTTTTAAATGTTGTGATATTCTCTGTTCATCTATTGTATGGTTTGCATTAGTCAAGAAATTCGAATACGACAGATCTCGTTTTCCTAATTTACACAATCCTCAAGTTATTTCTCTTTGATATAAACTTTACTTTCGGCTCGATATCTTTTGGAAGAGAAGGAAAAAGCTTAAATATATCATATAAACCAAAATCATCGTGTTTGACCCAAAAGCCAAAAAAAAAAAATGCTAGGTCTGTGTGTAATCCTTATTATATGAATGCAACATAACATCATTTTTAGAGTTTCAGCCCTCTCTTGAAAGCTAAAAAGGCTCTCAATTCTTCTCTGATACTTCAATTAGGGTGGGTTCGTAGTCAGAGGGAGCCACGAACCCATACAGGTTCACCATTGTTGCAGCTACATTCGCATGTCCCGGTGTCTCCAGATCCTTGCGGAATTTCACTTCTTCAGACAATCCTGGACCTCCAATGGCGAGTGGCACCTGCGACACATTCCCATCAGTATCCACAACATCGCATCAAATATTTTACATTATCTTAATAGCACAGATGAGAGATATAATAGACTTACTGGCTTGAGTGTGTGAGAGGTTAGAATCTGAAGCTTCCCTTCCTTGTCCAAAGCAGTCTTCCCAGCCTTATCCCTCTTCACCATGGCCTATTTGTTTCCATGATCAGCAGTCACAACGTAAATGCCTTTCACTTGTCCGATCGCATCAAGGATCATCTGCAAACTACCAAACCAGGCAACACCACTTGTGGACTGAGTCCCTCACTCATATTATTAAGACTTGTGGTCACTTCAAGAAAAAAACAATACCTTCACAGCGCGATCGGCAGCCTCGCATGCAACAATCGTAGCTTCAACGTCACCATGTCTCCATTTGGTATGTTAACTCTCACTTGGAAATCAAATTTCAAAACATAAGATGATCTGCTTATTTCCCGGGCTTGTTTGATCACTATAAGAACATAAGATCATTCATACAACTCACCTGATCAAACTTGCCACTAAGGATTGCGTGCCTCCCTTTTTCACTAGTTTCCAGAGCTTTCATATTTGACTGGACATTAAATGATAATCCAAGCTTTGAAGAAATTCAACATGGTTCACGAAAGCTTTGAACATAGTTCTTAAGAGCTTTAGAACAGCGTAAAAGTTTTCAGTTGAAAAATAAAACAGCCTAAAAGTAATAAGACTTTGTTTGGGCGTCAATGAATTAAAGAAGAACTTTAACTATTCCGTTTGAAGTAAGAAAGCTTGTTGATGTGATCGGAAGTAAGCAGGAGCATAGAGACGAAGGAAAGGTTTGGTGACTGTGTCTGAGATTGAAATGGTTAAATTTATAGAGGACTTTTTCGAGCGGCTAAGGAATGCCATGGGATAGGCAATTAATTGCAATGAAGGAGGGGAAGCAACTTTAATGGTGTGGAAGATGAAGTATCGCGGCTGTTAGCGGCGTGAGAGGTGGCGAATGAAGGTGATATGTGCCGGAGAAGACAATAGTTGTTGGGGTTTTTTCCGGAGAGGCCCATCAAGTTTCTCAATGAAATTGTGACCCATAAGCCCAAAATTTTTAAAGCGGAGAAGAGAAAGAGACGTGGCTCATTGTGGAAAAGAAAACTTGGCTCATTATATAATAGATTTCATATATTTTGTTTGCGACTCAAAATAGTTTTTATGTTTTTCGACAAAATGATGTTCTGAAATAAGAGATTATCAAAAAAAACTTTATTAAAAAAATTCATTACATATAAGCAGCAACCAGTGATCAAAGGTTTAGGGTGAGTTTGCTAACTAACCTAAGAGACCAAATCAATTGGCAAAAAAGAATGCTGCATACTTTTAATTAGGAAAATATTTTTTATGCCCATTTTACCCTTTTCGATCGTAAAGCTAACCTGAAGAGAACAATATAATATTAACGAAACTATCTTTATATTTATAATAACATGTGTACGTGTTTAATAATTGTAGTGAGCCTCTATATGTGTAAATCAAGTCCATCGAACTAGACAGTTTTTGTCCATTTAATAACCAGTGACCAAAAATGAGTCATGTTAATATTAGTTTCACATTGTTATCAACAAAAAAACATACATTAATATAAATACAATGAATTATGAACTCAACTCTCAAATGTACATTAATCCATTGCCGGCAATAATAAAACATAAAACATATAAACAAAAAATTATAATGTCAAAAAATATAGCATACGCACTAATATAAAATATAAACCATACAACCAAAACTGAACCCTATAGGGTATCCTAAACTCTAAAACCTAAACATATAAACCCTAAACCCTCAAAACCTAAACCCTTAATCAACCAAAAACCAAAACCCTAAATCCTAAACCAAAAACTAAACCCTAAATCCAAGGATTAGTGAACCCAAATATAATACAAACCTTAAACCCTATACCCTATACCCTAAACCCGAAAATCTAAACCCTAAACTCTAAACCAAAAGCTAAACATTAACATCAACATATGAAAATTTACGAAGAATGTAAGGAGTTATGAAGAGATAAGTGGTTTACAATTTTTGGGAACAAAAACGTGATGGTTGGATCATAATAACTTGACTAGACTAGTCTTACAAATAAAAAACCCTGAACCAAATGAGTCCTGTTAATATCAGTTTCACATGTTATCAATAAAAAACATACGTTAACATAAATACAATGAATTGTTAACCCAACTCTCATATGTACTTTAATCCATTGTCGGCAATAATAAAACATATAAACAAAAAATTATAATGTCTAAAAATATAACCTACATTCTAATATAAAATGTAAACCATACAACAAAAACTAAACCCTATAGGGTATTAGTGAACCCAAACGTATCATAAACCCTAAACCCTATACCCTAAACTAAAAACTAAACCCTAGATCCAAGGATTGGTGAACCCAACTGTATTCTAACCCTTAATCCCAAATGAGTCCTGTTAATATCAGTTTCACATGTTATCAATAAAAAACATACGTTAACATAAATACAATGAATTGTTAACCCAAGTCTCATATGTACTTTAATCCATTGCCGGCAATAATAAAACATATATAAAAAAAATTACAATGTCTAAAAATATAACCTACATTCTAATATAAAATGTAAACCATACAACAAAAAGTAAACCCTATAGGGTATTAGTGAACCCAAGGGTATCCTAAACCCTAAACCCTAAACCCTATACCATAAACTAAAAACTAAACCCTAGATCCAAGGATTGGTGAACCCAACTATATTCTAACCCTTAATCCCAAATGAGTCCTGTTAATATCAGTTTCACATGTTATCAATAAAAAACATACGTTAAGATAAATATAATGAATTGTTAACCCAAGTCTCATATGTACTTTAATCCATTTCCGGCAATAATAAAACATATATAAAAAAAAATTACAATGTCAAAAAATATAACCTACATTCTAATATAAAATGTAAACCATACAACAAAAAGTAAACCTTATAGGGTATTAGTGAACCCAAGGGTATCCTAAACCCTAAACCCTAAACCCTATACCATAAACTAAAAACTAAACCCTAGATCCAAGTATTGGTGAACCCAACTGTATTCTAACCCTTAATCCCAAACCGTAGACCAAAAACGAAACCCTAAATCAAAGGATTAGTGAACCCAAATATAATATAAACCTTAAAATCTATAGCTTAAAATCTAAACCCTAAACCCTAAATCAAATGATTAGTGAACCCAACTGTATTATGAATATTAAACCATATATCCTAAACCTATTATATAAACCATAGAACCAAGGATTGGTGAATCCATTCATATTCTAATGAAATTAAAACATAATTGAATATTTGCATATTAGTATTATTTCATTTGTTGATGTAAGCTTTTATATGTTGATATAAATATTCATATGTTAATATTAATGTTTAAATATAAATCCTGTAGAAATACTGTTCATCTTCTTNTATAAACCTTATAATCTATAGCTTAAAATCTAAACCCTAAACCCTAAATCAAATGATTAGTGAACCCAACTGTATTATGAATCTTAAACCATATATCCTAAACCTATTATATAAACCATAGAACCAAGGATTGGTGAATCCATTCATATTCTAATGAAATTAAAACATAATTGAATATTTGCATATTAGTATTATTTCATTTGTTGATGTAAGCTTTTATATGTTGATATAAATATTCATATGTTAATATTAATGTTTAAATATAAATTCTGTAGAAATACTATTCATCTTCTTCATCGAATGTGTTGATTTTTTGTGTATGCCGTCATGTTTTCAGTTAATGTATACGAAAGCCACATATCTTTCTCCACATAAAATCCATCATCCTCGTGCAAATCTCATCTATTACTCTATCATATCAAGAATGAGAACATTTATCAGAAACATTACGAAGAGAGAAGTTTGATGCATAATTTGATCAGGCTAGTCTTTTAAGGAATTAGAAATTGTTGTCAGAACCTAAATGCCATTACTCGAAATATTGAGGGTTAAAAAGTAATCAGCCACACAAAAAAACCACAAAATTATGTTGTTTCAAAAGTGGCTTTCTGAGCAAATTCCATCACAGTCAAAGGTTATTACTCCAACTTACTCAAAGGTTTATTGCCCTACATAGCGGTCAATTTTGGATTGAAAACTTTAAGAAATCGTATTTTGGATTGCAACCAGTGGCTTTTGTTAGATTAAATATACCTCAACATGAACCTCATCATAGTAACCATTAACGTCATGTGTCTGGATGTAAAGTTGAACAAGCTTACTCATATTTTGAACATATAAGTTTTCCCAGAAAAACCTCGAAAACATGGTGGGAGCTCAGTATCATCGTCTTCATTGGTCTGATTTAAATTTGAGTTGTGTTCTTTTTAAAAAACTTCCCCCTGATTACATACCACAAAATATGTAAACTCTATGTAGAGGTGTGGAGTTGGGGGATACTTCGAGGGTTAAAGTTACAGCAGTTTTGGATGTTTGCTTAGTCATCTCGCAATCGAAGACAACGAAAGTGACGCTTCCCTCGTTGTTCTTTACTGCTAGCTCAACCTTGTACATGCAGATCGCATATTTAAATAGTGTTTTAAATTTTAAACTTTCAGAGATGCTTGCGACTTCAGTGACGTTCATTACTTCATTTAAAATCAGTTTAAATGTGAGAGTTTAGATAGTGAGTTAAAAGAAGAAAGTGCATGTTGTTACCTTTATTTTATTTTATTTTAACACTCTACTTATTTTTCTATTATGTTTTGATAGTCAGTTACCTCACAATGCCATTGGTTGAAAAATAGTCGCATTTGTTGCATCGGAGAGCTGTTCCACTTCGTACATCGACAAACTTCAAATGATTGGATTCTGAATATGATTCCTTCATGTAGCCATAGTCGAAATTGATTGGCGAGAGTAGATGGCAAACAACCATGGATTACACAGTTCTGAAATGGTATGAAGTGTTTAGATTGGAGGTATTTTTAGGTTGTGGAAATTTTGGATGGATGTTTGTTTTACAAATGGAACGCTTACCTTCTCATCAAGAAAAAGAAGTGTGATTCCCACTAACTTATTATTTTTCTTGTTTTTTCTGGAGTCCCAAAATCTAAAAAGTCGACATATGAAGTGTTGTGAGTAGCACACGACATGGAGGTTTTCTAAGGTAACATGAGATGATTCAGTGGGAATAGCAACAATGTCGAGACCGGCCATTTTGAAAGAAGGACGAATGAGATTGTGGGAGGTGTAGTAATTAAAATGGATGTAAAGTGAGGAGATTTGTGAGGATAATCTGTTTGGAAGTGCCAAGCTTTATAAGTATCGTAGTAGTAACAAATGTAATAAAGCATGAGTGGGGGAGTGATGAGAATTCAAGAAGAAGGGGTGATGTTAGGGCTTTGGAATGTGGAAGATTGCTGTCGGTTACGTTTTAAGGTGGGGACGGTTCATTTGAAAATTTTGTAGATGCAGTTAGGTGACGACTCAACGTGGAGAGGAAAGGAAGAAGAAAATCTTAAATTTGGGTTTCGGTTAATATCTAAAAAGTAGCCCAATTGATGCTGATTTTGAGAAATGTGACATGTGGTCCAATTGGATATGAGAAATGTGGTGATGGGAATACCAAGTGTGGCATATTGTTTTTACAGGGAAAATGTATGCGGATAATGATGTTTTAGCTAGGAATGATATCAAGGGTTCCAGAGACGCGATAGCAGGAATACGTGTTACAAGTTCAAAGAAAGAAACATTTAACACTACAACAAGGTCTAAGTATGTTAGTAAGGCTCTATTTAAGCAGGAAGCTTAGATCAAGGTGTGTGTCGAAATTATCTAGCAGGTTTGGTAGCTGTATTACGTGTTCTGTTAAGAATAACAACAGTACAAAGAGGACTCTAACACAGTAGTATTTTAAACAGAAAGGTTTTTTTTATTCAGGGATTTTTTTCAAAGCTTGAAACATGTATGATTCAAAGTGATTATTGCACTTGATTCAAGGGAACTTGGTTTTAAATTAAGTGGACATGAAATGAATAAGAAAGATATCTAAGATAATCAAACTGGAGAGAAGAATGGTGAATGAGAAGGTTACCTGGTGACACTTTTTGAAGCTATGGTGAGATATTAGCTTCAAATGTAGTAGCTGCATAAAATAAGAAGAAACCAAGTAGAGTTTCATAGAATCACTTAAAGTTGAAAGAGAGATATTGCAGCTCCAAGGCATGAGGCAAATGTGATTCTTGGTTTGTACTTACTTCAGAGGAAAATGGCAGAAGTTTTGAAGTCACTTCAAATTTAGGCTTGGTGATGTGTACTTTAAACGCATATTAGAAATTACCTGAAGTTATGATGAAGCATGAGAGAATGTTGGATACTCGTCAGAAGCAGTTAAAAGAAAAAGAAACCAAGGTTGAGCTTTGACAAGTTTATTGTTTCTAAGTGCAGCCACCTCGAGAAGAAATAGGAAGTTTGATGTTTAATAAATCCTGAAGGGTCGCATGAAAAAGGAGATGATTTTGGTTTAAATGAGTTTACCTGAAATCGTCGAAGCAAGAGAGAACATAACTATATTATTAGTCGAAGAACCTGTAACATCCCGATTCTTGGTATATATGGAAATGTATATGGGAAAGGTTA
>OVBB01000868.1:0-11208 GCA_900406415.1 Isatis lusitanica
ATTTGTTACCATAACCTCTGTTCATGTGGTGCCCCCACTCGAGCGTTTCTAGCCAGTCGATCAAACACAATTTGAAAAAGTACTATGAACTTGTCGTTTTGTTTTTTGTTATTGTTTCTTGTTCAAAGTACTATGAATGTATCAAATGCAAGTTTTATTAATCATTCCGAATGGTAATTAAGTACAGTTGTATTAAGAATTTATTGATCTTGTAAATTTAGAGATAAAGCTTTTTAGGCAATAGATTCACCTACATATATATAAAACTTGTTGGTTTGTCTTAAATGTGTCAAACTCTCCTAGTTGTACTATTTAACCTAAAAACTGATTGTGGAACATCTTGAGAATATATACTAGGTTTTAACCCGGGCTATAGTACAATATGTAGATAGTATAATTTCTGGAGGCTGTCATCAGACTATACATACAGATTTATCTTGTAGATTTAGATTTAGATGTTGCATTGGTTTCAACGAATATTGTTACACAGACTAGATTTAGAGTTTTTTTTCTACGAAAGTAGCTTAGTTGAGTTAATTGCTTGATTGCTTCAATGTAGAGTTGGTAAATATTACGATAGGTTTGTATTAGGTAGTTAACTTAATTTTTAGGTGGTAGTGTAGATTTATTTGGTAGATTTATTATGTTCGTTGCAGAACTTTTTTAATAGACTTATACTAGATGCTTGTAGGTTCATGAAGCTGTACACTATGCACATTATTCTAGTTATTTTTGTTTACACGCTCAGGTATATTGTATTCATTGAGTGTGGTTACACATATTTAGTAAGAAAAAGATTGATTGTGTAGAGTTATCTTAGAGAAAGTAATTTAGTTGAGTTATTTACTTCGATATAGTCACCCCACTCGAGCATTTCATGCTGGTCGATCAAACACGATTTGAAAATGTATATGAACTTACCCTTTTGGTTTTTGTTTTTTGTTTTTGTTCAAAATACGATGAATTTATCAAATGCAAGTTTTATTAAACATTCTGAATGGAAAATGCAGTTGTATTAAGACTTGATTTATTGAGATGGTAAATCTAGAGAAAGTTTTGGATCGATTGATGAGCTAATAATATCGGACCAAAAATAACACGAAGGTATTGAATATAGAATTTGTGAAGATTTGTGATAATTTGATTTTTAATAAGCTTTTAGATGATTATGTGTGAGTTATGGAATTCGTTGTGATTTTAATTTTAAAAAAGCTCTAGAATCTAATCTAAAATAATTGGATTAGGGTTTTTATATTTTTTTACTTAAGAAATTCTACCAAAACACTTCAAAGTTTTAAAAAATTACCTCATAAAATTTATTACTTAAAATATTTCCAATAACAGTGAATTTTAAAATAAGTTATAAAATTACAAGTTCCATAACACTGAAGTTCAACCATCAGTTAGTCCATCATTTCCTTGCACTTTGCATCTTATACCTCTTGTTTAGACCTCTTAGGAGTATTGGGATAAAGAACATTCGGTTTGTAGACCCTTTCTCACCATCTTTGGTTTTGTAGAAGTGTATGGCTTGTTTCGTGTTTGGTTATCTACGTCATGTCACCACATTGGTGTCGGACGACACTGATCGTGGGTGTCGGGCATGAAATGTCGGGCTGGATCTTGAGGAGAGTTTGACTCCGAATTATGCAAAGAAAACTCAACTAAAGACATTACAGAGACTACACATACCAGATTCAGTTATTAGAGGCTCCATCAAACAGTATACCAACTATATGTTCAGACCAAACATGACAAGTATAATTTGATAATTTATGCCTGTTGTATCCGTCATCCACCAAAATTCAGTTCAGGCAAAATAAATATAGATGTAACATGCAAGTTCAGGGATTGGAATAATGATAATAATTTTAAGTAAAAAACAAACGGGGAAATTTCAAAAATGCACTTTTTTTGGTACACTTTTTCAGTTTTGCACTTCTAAAGAATACATTTTCATTTTTACACTCTTTTATAAAGCTTTATAAACTCTTAAATTTTTTTAGGGCAAATCTTCCATTAGGGTATACAATTCAGAGTTTAAGTTTTAGGGTTTACGATTTAGGGTTTAGTGTTTACGATTTAGGGTTTAAGGTTTAAGATTTAGAGTTTAGGGCTTAGATTCACGAATCCTTAAGATTTAGGGTTTAGGGTTTAAATTCACAAACCCTAAACCCTAAATCCTAAATCGTCTATTTCGTAAATCCTAAACCCTAAACCCTAAACCCTAAACCGTAAATCCTAAACCCTAAACTCTAAACCCTAAACCCTAATTCGTAAACCCTAAACCCTAAATCCTAAACTTTAAATTGTAAACCCTAAACCCTAATTCGTAAGCCCTAAACTCTAACTCTAAATCGTAAACCCTAAACACTAAATCGTAAACCCTAAATCCTAATTCGTAAACCCTAAACCCTACCCTAAACCATAAACACTAAACCCTAAACCATAAACCCTAAGCCCTAAGCCCTAAATATTAAATCGTAAACCCTAAACCCTAATTCGTAAACCCTAAATACTACATCGTAAACTCTAAACCCTAAATCTTCAATCGTAAACCATAAACCTTTATTTTTGTAAAGGATGAAAATGAGTGTATTTTTGAAAATGTTGTAAATGATGGAAAGAAGTGTATTTTTGAAAATATGTATGATGAAAGTGGTATTTTTGACAAATTCTCAAAACGAATCCCAAAAAGTAAGACTATTTGATTCACAAATATTCAAATGGATCATCATGTCTTGCTACTAGCAGCAGCAGAGTCACTCTCACTCTCATAGTCATCACCCACGAGACACATGCGTTCCGTTCTTAAGTGCACGCATCTTCTAATGATAGCTTTGCGCTTACAAACCTCACCATGGCCCAAGTCATGAAGGTGTTTAATGTAAACAGTTGCATCTCTAAAACCCTTGAGGGACTGCACCACACAATTATCCTAACTTTCAACCATCACTTCAACAATCTTCAAATCCGACAGTTTGAGCTGCAACCAAAACAAGAGTAAAATATAAACGAAGAATTCCACTCCATGATAATGGCTAATTAGACATTAGATAGATTGGAGATACGACGATTTGTAGTGACGAATAAAAGTTGCAAATATAGGCGAATCCAGTCATTTGCTTCCCACTCTGATTCCTGCACCTGCAACATAAAAACCATCACTAGGGATATGTGCCAATCCATTTATTGTCAATTTGTTGGAGTTGGAAGTCCATAGAACTTAATAGATATAGAGATTTTACCAAGTAAAATTGTTGTTCATCAGACAACCATTTAGGCACGCTAGTATTTTCGAACTCAAGTGCAGTTTTATCATCCCAAAGCGTACCCACGGTACCTGTATTTTGAGGTCTAGCAACATAGAACCTGACATACAACTTGTCCCTTGTTCTTTGACTACTAGCCTGAACAGGCACCAATTCACCGATAGTTTGATCCACTCCATGCAAAGTTATATAATACGAGGCAGGCCAAAACGGAAATAAACCTCCCCCATTGTATCTCTCTACGCGACAAAGCTGCAAGTTGGTCCCTTGAAGCATATTGTAACGATGAAGGCCCATCTTAGCATAAAGGCGCACTATAAGGGGACAATCATCCAGATTCTCGCACTTGAAAGCTATCATTTTCAGAGGGTTGGGTAAATTCAGACCATCTACATCAAACCCCTAAGACACATGAGAAGCTTTGATTGTCAGACTAAGGCCGTGTTTGTTTGCTCAGTCAACTGCTCCATTCAACTGGTCCAGTTGACTGATCTTCGTTTCTTCATTTGTAAAATTCATTCAGATGGTCTATCTGATCGGACCTTTGTTCGTTTGGTCATATCATGTGAAACTCATCTCTATCTGAAAAAAAACATGACTAAAATACCCTTAATTTTATCTAATCATATTTTTATCTTAATCCTAATCATATTAATTCGACTTTTATTATCTAAAATATATTTATAACTGAAATAATTTTTAAATTATTAGTTTTGAGATTTATAATTTTTTCCATGGAATATTAGTCTTTTTAAAAATAAAAATATATTAAAAAGTAAAAAAAATTCAAATTTCTTTATAAATTAAGAAATTAATTTTAATCATATAAAATTCATTTTAAAAAGTCAAATGCATATAAATTCATATAAAGTTATAAAATAAAATCCAAATTTGCATTTATAAATATGTACACTAATATAAAAAAAAAAGTCAACTGCAACATAACCATGTTTAATCTATAAACAAAACATAATCCTTATACAAATCTTAAGTTTTAACCATCTTCATTCTTGAGATTCACCATCTTCAAGTTAATCAAATATACAAAAGGGCTACTAAGACAAAGATCACATACCTTTTAATATGGAAGTCGGGTTCCATTGGCCATCTCCATAGTGACTGTATCACGAAAATGTTCCATAAATCTATCACCAGCAGGTATGTATGGAACATGATTCTGATCATGGTTCTGATCAACATCACCATCACCATGATGTTCATAAGAATCAATTGTTTCCCAATGCTGAAAATCTCTATTCTCCTGCTGTGAATCCCGGATGAAGTTATGGAGAGTCATTGTTGCTGTCAGAATCTTCATCCATTTCTTCAACTCATACTTGAGATGTTTTCTGTCTAGGATTCTCCACTAAGCCTTCCAAACACTAAAGGTTCTCTCAATTACCTATCTCAAACCAGAATGCTTTCTGTTAAACAACTCTCTACTATCAGTCAGGGGTCCTCCTCTGTTAAACTGATCTAAGTGGTATATAGTTCTACGGTGAGACCCTAAATAACCATTTCTGGTTGGATAACCTGAGTTGACTAAGTAGTACTTTCCAAGAGGAGGATGAGGAAAATAAGCTTCATCATGTTGGGCACAATATGTTAGAACCTTTGTATTGTGAGCTCTTCCGGGAACTCCAACATAAACATAAATGAATCTCATACTTAAATTGCAGATTTCAAGAACATTCATAGTTGCTTCAGATTTTCGACCTCTATATGGCTCCACATTACCTGAAGGAGGAAGAACTGATGTGTGAGTACCATCAAAGGCACCGATGCAGTCCTTAAAATACAGCCAGTATTGGGTATGATCTACTAGAAAAAGATCAGGAGTTGTGAGTTCATCCCTTTTCGGTTTCACTATGTCTGCGGCAAGTTTTAAGAGAGAGCTTAGAACCTCATCTAACTTCTTTTTCACTGTGTCGAGTGAATGCTGATATCTCTCAGCTACATGTATGGTTAGATCCTGAGCAACCATCTCTAAGAACATTGCAACACTCTCTTCAAGGTAAACATTGCACGATTCTTCTAGTTGATAGTTTTCTGATAGTATCTTGCATAAACTGTGAAATGTTTCTTGCTTCATGCGTAGAATACCAGCAACAACGACAAGAGTAAGAACATCTCCAATCCTTTTCAATTGGCGAACTCCTTTCTTATGCGACTTGAATCTCCTCAAAGCATCATTGTCAGCCAAGAGCTGCAACAAGACAACCATGGGCATTAAAAAAAGCTATCAAAAAAGAAAATCTAACAAGAGGAGCCCTCTCTTACGCTAATTTTGAATATAAACCAAAGTCTAACATCAACACAAAGACAATTGTGAGCGGAACTAACTACAAACGAAAAAAAAGTAGAATTTCAAAAAACATCGATCCTAAACATCAATACAAAGACATGAAAATGAACTTTTTATTCTTAAAATCAAAACCATTAAACAAACATTTTTAAGAGCTCATAGATCTCACAAAAAAAGAAATTTTTGATAAACCCAGAACTCAAAAACTCTTCCAACTTCAGGAAAACTCCAGAACTAATGTATTTGTGTTCAGTATGCTTAAAATCCTGATATCTCAACCAAATGGAACTATATCTGAGAGAGAACGAAGCTGTCGAACAATACTGGAGGAGGAGAACGGTGATCTAAGCTTCATCGGAGAATGTGAAAGAGAGAGAGGAGAAAATCAAGCTTTCTTTCGCAAAAGAGAAGAGAGCTTGGGTAATGGAGGCGAAGAGAGGTCTCGCTAAGATGCTCCATCGAAGAGAGAAGATAGCTAAGGTTACTTTTGATGTAATTATTTTAATTAGATTAGGGCAGTTTAGGGCAAAATAGCCATTTTAGTTTTTGACTGAGTCCATCTCCAATCAGATGCACAATTTGATTCAACTGGATGAACCTAAAATTTTTGCCTAAATTTTTAAAGGTCAGTCAGATGATGTTCGGTTTTGGCACTAAACAAACATCAAAACTCAGCTCCATCTAGATGTACTGTCCAGATGGAGAAACAAACACACCCTAAGAAAAAAACGTGCGAGAAAGAGAGTGATTACATCGGATTCCCACACTCGACACCAATACTGTAATATAAGATTATTAGTGGACTGATATCAAGATAATATAAACTAAAACATCTATGATTTAGTTTTCCATAATGAGGGAGAAAATATTAAGAAATTTGAAATAATATTTCTTGCCCCGCAAGTAAGAAAACTGAAGAACGAACAAAAGTCGTGAGAGAGCGACAAATTTTGTTATTAGTATTTTATATCGAAACCAGAAGAAAGATTTAACCAGTCTGTTGATTTCAAATGGATCTTGACTTGCTATGCACTCTCCCTTTCCAGAGAGTCATCGCCCACCAGACACATGCGTTCAGTTCTCAAGTTTATCGTACCATGTAAAATCAGTCTTTAGCAGTCAGAACAATATACTGAGGTACTTTTTCATCACTCCAAAGCGCACCCAGGGTCCCTACATAGACATTGAAAAAAACACATTAATCAGCAATCATCCCAATGACTGACTTGTACTATTATTGATCGATTCAACAATTAACCTATGTTTTAAAGTCTCGCAAGTGGTTATGCAGATTTAGTAAAAAAAGAAGAGTGATTGTGTAGAGTTACTTCTGAGAAAGTAACTAAGTTAGAGTTATTTGCTTCGATGTAAAGTTGTTAGGTAGTATGATAGACCATTTTTTTTTTATAAAGGGTTTTCTTGAACAAATTAATACAATGAAACAGTATAAGCAAATGAAGCAACCACTAACCGAGAGAAAGAGACAAGGGGATGGACCAGCAAACGAGTAAAATGTGAAAGAAAGAAAAGGATAATGGAAACTCCAACACTAGATTGTAGAAACTTAACGATGGGAGAGAATGGGACAACAATTTGATCCCAACAAAGAGAGTGGTCGAGTGGTTAGGGGACGGGTCCATGACGCAAACACGTTATGGGTTCGATTCCCCTGCTGCGCGAAACTAAGTCACATTTGTTTGGACACCTACACGGATATGGGCCCTTGCTTTCGGCCCATTTGAAAAACTGGGAGGGGCGTCTATCCGTGNTTTGCTTTACTAAAGGTAGTATGATAGATTTTTTTTTTTTGGTCAGAAGTTAGTATGATAGATATGCACTCATTATTAGTACGTATAGATTTATTATGTACTTGTTTGGTTGTAGTATAGATCAATTAATTACTTTGTAGATTTTTTTTTGATTTATTACGTATTAATAAAATTGATGGAATTATCCTCAAAATATCACATTTTGATGTTTTTATCACAAAATTGTACACCAAGAAAAACATGACAATAATAGCACAATTAAATTATTATATGTATTACACTAATGAGTTTGAATTGACAAATCACTAATTAAGATTTAGATTTTAGGGTTTATGGTCACAAAATTGAGAAAAAATAAATGATAATTAAATATATAATAATATTTTTTGTCATTTTCAGTATGGTGTGTTATTTTGTTACAAAATAATGAAAGTGTGATATATTTGAGAATTGTCCATAGATTTGTATGACTAAATAGATCTGCTAATTAATTAATAAAAAACTATTATACTTCTAACATTTCGACCAAAATCTATCATGCTCCGTTCAATTGTTGGTAGGGAAATGATCAATCACATTTAAAATGTTTTTTTTTTTTGAAAAATGTATTTGCTTTAAAAATGTTGTTAAAAGAAGTCTGCTTCATGTTTACCTTTTATTAATCACTCCAAATGACAATACAGTCGTCTTTAGACTTTCTTGATTCTTACATTAATATAAGAGATAAATCTTGGTTGCTTAAATCTTCACTTGCAACTCGGAAGAGGTGCACCACACAAACACTTATTGTGAAAATAGGAAGAAGAATCAAAACTCTGAAGTTTCCCTCCAGTGGGGATACGTCCACATAGTTTGTTGTAGCTAACATTAAAGACCCGAAGATCAGTAGCCTCGGTCCACTGAGCCGAAATATGTCCTGTAAGAGTTATTTTAGAAAAAGTAATTAAGTTGAGTTATTGCTTCGACGTAAACTCGTTAGGTAGTACGATAATTTTTTTCAAATTTTTTTTTTATAAAGGGTTTTCTTAAATTAATTAATAAAGAAAACAGCACAAGCAACCCTACTAACCGAAAGAAAGATACAAGGGGATAGACTAGCAAACGAGTAAAATGTGAAAGAGAGAAATGGATAATGAAAGCTCCAACACTAACAATGGGAGAGAAGGGGACAAGATTTGATCCCAATAAAGAGAGCGCCAAACATAGTGTCTCCTTTGCTAAAAGCATGATTAATGGGAGAAATCCACTAAAAATTCTAAATTACTATTTAATTAGTTAATTTTGATTTAGTAAATTTTGTTTTTTTTTGCCAATAAAATTTCAGCTAGTTTTAGAGACAAGTTCCAAAACCCCTTATTTTAAAATTTGTTTCTATAATCATTATCTTTTTAATATATTTTAATGTTTCACTTTTTGTTTAGAACATCTTTTAAGAGCTCTTAATAATCATGCTCTAAAGATAACATGATAGATATGCACTCATTAACTACTTTGTACATTATTTTTAATTTATTACATATTAATAGATTTATATAAGTAAATATATCTGCTAATTAATTAATAAAAAAAACTATTATACTTCTAACATTTCCACCAAAATATATCATGCTCTGTTTAATTGTTGGTAGCGAAATGATCAATCACGTTAAAAAAATGTTTTAAAAAAAAAAATGTATTCGCTTTAAAAATGTCGTTAAAAAGAAGTCTGGAGGCGGATGTATATAGTGAATGGGTGGAGCAACTGCCACCTCTAAAATTTTGGATTTTAGTGCATTTTTTTTAGATTTTTAATCATGTTCCTTTACAAAAATTAATTTATGCCCTTTTTATATATTTTTTTTGCTAAATGCTCCTTAATCTCTAGTTAAAATATTATACTATATCCATTTTTTTTGTTATGCCCCAGTTAGAATTATGTTCTTCATGTTTACCTGTTATTAATCACTACTCCGAATGAAAATACAGTAGTCTTTAAGACTTTATTGGTTCTTATATTAAATAAGAGATAGATCTTGGTTGCTTAAATCTTCACTTGCAACTGGGAAGAGGTGCACCACACAAACACTTATTGTGAAAATAGGAAGAAGAATCAAAACTCTGAAGTTTCCCTCCAGTGGGGATGCGTCCACATAGTTTGTTGTAGCTAACATTAAAGACCAGAAGATCAGTAGCCTGAGCCTCGGTCCACTGAGCCGGAATATGTCCTGTAATTAGATTGTGACTCAAGTCCATCACAGTAATTGTGTTAGGGATCTTGACGTTGGAGAGTTTGAATTGGAACATGTTTTTCGATATATCGATAAAATTTGTTGTTTTGTCGGCTCCAAACAACATTGAAGCATCACCTTGGAGCTTGTTCTGGGAGAAATCAACATGGTAAAAGTCGATGTTCCCTAGAGACTTTGGTATCGTACCAGTCAGTTGGTTGTTTGATAGGTCAAGGTACAGAAGTTTTCGTGNCAGATTTGAGAAAAATGTGAAATAAGTACGTAAATAACCGATGATTAAAATAGACAAAGAGAGTCTTTTTACCTGTAAGGCCCTTGTTGTCGCTGACATCAAGAGACTCAAGATTAGGTAACATAGTGTAAGAAGAGGGTATGGGACCAGAGAGCTTATTGAAAGAAAGGTCAAAGATCTGAAGATTCTTGAGCTGACTAAGAAATGCAGGAAGCGGACCGCTTATACCCGTCGATATGAACGTGAGGTCCACCAGGTTCTTGAGGTTTGCGATGGTGGGCGGGATTTCACCGGTGAGGTTAGGGAGCATTTGGAAAACAAATTTCTTTAGATACGTTAAGTCACCGAGCTCAGGTGGGATATGAGCGGAGATATTGTCGTCGTCGCCTATAAAAAGATCAGTGACGCGGTGGTTACCGGTGTCACTGCACGTGACGCCAGACCACCCGGAACAACAGTCGGTTTTAGGGTCCCATGTGGAGAGACTGGACGGGTTTTTTAGGGATTTCTTGATCTTGAGGAGTGTGGTTTTGTCATCTTGGTGACNTGTTTGGATAAAGCAGTAGTAAAGAAGAACAAGAAGAAGAAAAGCAATGTCCTTATCTTACTCTTATCCATGGTGTTTGGTTTTGGTGTCAATTGGTTGAAAGTGTGATGACATATATATATAAAAGATAGAGAGAATAATTAGTTTGGGACCGTAATAGCCAATAAAACATATACTCTAAGGTGCGGTTGGTGACTATTTTCGTACAATGCAAAAAACGTTGTGTTTACAATAACATCTGTTCATGTGGCACCCCACTCAGCGTTTCTAGGCTGTCGATCAAACACGATTTGAAGAGGAAATGTATATGAGCTTATCCTTTCTTTTTTGGGTTCAAAGTACTATGAATTTATCAAATGCAAGTTTTATTAATCATTCCGAATGGAAAATACAGTTGTATTAAGACTTAGATTTATTGATATGGTAAATATAGATATAAAGTTCTTTTAGGCAATGCAATTTTGCTAGTAGCTACGTCCAACTTCATCTGGTGTCATTTGAACCCACATCTCCCTGCATAGGTCCGCCTCTGGCTGTTATGGGAGTAGGCTGGAAACGGTTAACACATCAAAAACTGAAGCAAACGGTTTTTTTTTTATATGTTGTTACGTCTATCACATATTGAACGTTATCAAATAGAAATGTGCTTTCTAATAAAATGTATGCGGTAGATGGGATGTTGTTTATCTCTGTAACACCTCAAATATGGACGTGGAACTATTTGTATTATCGTTTAGCACATCCATCCATAAAAAACTTTAAAGAGTTTTCTAAAAAAAAATATATATATATATATATAAATAGAAAACTTTTAATTTGAAAATTTTCAGAAAGAAAAAATCTAATGTCATAAAT
>OVBB01000870.1:0-17648 GCA_900406415.1 Isatis lusitanica
TAGAGAGTCTAGGGTCTCGAAGACTGATCTAAGCAATGTGGGACGTTATAAGAAGCTTCTTCCCAGCCGTCAACTTAACCTAATGGGCCGCCACCGCCTTCCTTCCTCGTGGGCCGCCGCCGTCTTCCTTCCTTCCTTCCGTTTTGGGCCNAAGTAAACTCCTCGATGTTTTTAGACGTTTGGAACGGCGTGAAGTCTCTTCGCGAATGGCGGGGCGTTTCCCGGGGCGAGGCCCATTGGTCGGAAAGGCGATTCGGGCAGGCCAGTTAAGGTGTAATCCAGCTGAGTCTTTGTTGACGTTCTAGCCTGATGGACGTCTTTGGCCGTGAAAATATGCTTAGATCCGTCTTGAGAAACCTGTATAACGTCTAGTTCATCTGCGACCGGAAGCCAAGAGCTTGACCCGGGCAAGAGTTTGGGCCTATTTGTGGGCTTGCTGCCGGAACATAGGTGTCCGTTTCGTTGCTCCGACCTTTTGTCTCATCAATCTCCGAGGAGGGAATTTTGACCCCAACATGAACACTGGGACATAGCATCTCACAACCCATCCAGATAAATTGACAATCTATCCAAACGAGCGAAGAAAAGAGCGAACCATGGATGAACACCTGGACTTAGCATCTCGCAACCCATCCAGGTTCGTTCACCCAACGATCAAAACGGACACGCTTCTACAATTCACTCAAGTTCGCAAACAAATCCATCTGTTGCTGGCCACAAAAAAGCATTCACATCTCAACCATGGTTCTTTCAAACATCCCAAAGCGGATAAAAGTAGTGCGTGACCTGATCAGGAATGTGGGAAGCGTCATGACGATATTCTGTTTAGCTTATCTTCTGGAGCGTCTTGTAAACTTGGAAATATTAGAAGATGTCAACCGCGCAAATAAGCTGCCCAAACCCAGTAAACGCCAAACAAGGAACGCTGCTCTTAACACATCTTGCAAAGGCGCAGTACCAAACCGGCTCTAGTACGAGATCTTAAACTCGTCTCGTCCAAAGGGGAACAAAGAAACCAGACGTACCAAGTTTCCCGCAACAACAAAAAAAACCCAGAAAGTATCCTCGACGATACACTGGTCCTAACGATCGGCATGCCCGACAAAGCATCCCCATCACAACATTCAAGACTCAAGTCAATCAAAATTCAAATACAGTCTAAAAACGATAAAAGACAATGCATAAAGTATTCAACAAGACCATAAGGATTCAGCGATCCCAAGATAGCAAGTACAACAAGGTTCAAAGTGACCTGAAATAACATAAGCGAAAATACAAATTACAAGTGCCATCCTATTCGGATTCAGCACCGAGATGATCATCGTGGAGGCCGAGGTTGGAACAGACAGTTTCCATCACTCCAGCATCGGCAGCCTCACCCTCAACGAGATCCTGACCAGGCCCTTGCCTGCTCCAAACGAGCACGAAACGCTTCAACATCCTCCCATCTTTGATGCTTCCTAGCCTTCACTATCCCTTTCTCACAATCACGCCTTTTCCGCTTCAACGTGGCCCGAAGGGACCTCGTAATTCCCTTGTACTTGCGGGACCTTTTCTTCTCATCATCGAGTTTTTTCCTCTCATCATTATGCTCCTTCCTCAGAGCTGCGGCTTCCTCGACGTGACGACGAGCCTCATCAGTGTGGTGCTGAGCCTCAATCATCGCAGTCTCATGAGCTACCTTGGACACATGCATAACAGCACAAAACTAAAAGAGCAAGACAAAAGGACACTTAGCCGAAAAATAATCAAAAATGAAACACAAGTGTCGGGAATAATCCGAAAAAACGTTATGACACTCCTGAGAAGCAATGTACCCATAAGAGGTCGGATGGTCCCAAGAAGGGACAATCCCCGAGGACAAATCACTAAGCCAAGCAGAAACCTTCAGCGACTCGGAATGATCTCCGCTAGCAGCCTTGCTGGAGTCAAACGAGAACCCAGACTCGGGAACTCCAGCCGGCTCGGATCGAGCACAACATGCTCCCCTCGGCTTGACAGCCTTTTCAGCAACTCCTTCGCCCTTATCAGACACGGAGGATCGTTTCCCCCGCGGAGGACGAGAGTTAGGCAGGCCGAAAACCACCATGCCAGGAGAGACGACCACCGGTACCTCCGAGACTCGTGCGGACGTACCGCCCTCCTCATGACAGGCCGGAGGACTGCTGCGAATCTCGGACCCTTCGGCTTGAGCGGCGGTTGTTTCTTGGACTTACGATGGTTGTGTACACCCTCGATCCCTGGATAACTGATTGGGTCGCGATACTCGGGCCCTTTGATCGGGTGCTCCTTCTAAAGGATAAGCTTCGCCTCCAAAAATCGAGTCCAAAGACCGGCGTTCTGCCAATCAACCTTCTTCAAGCCAAGGGTCTCGATAACCTCGTTGAAATTAAGAGGAAAGTATGGAAGGATGGCCGCAACTGCAAAACATACAACAACGCAAAACAAGTTAGAAAATTCATAAAGAAACACGACGGCACAAGAGCACGACCAATCATCTACCACGCTGATTCCACACGGGCTGCATCCTCCCTGCATAATATTTGCCAACAGCAGCAGAAGTTGTAGCAACATAGAAAAACTTATCCCTCTTTGCCTTGCAATTATCGTCAAGACCGATAGAAAAATGAGTGAAGAGATTAGGCTAGAAGGCGATCGAGTAAGACAACGACCCAGATTTCTTCACAGAAAAGCAGTTCAATAGATGGGAAACTCTCAGTTCCACCCTGATTTCGATCCCTCGGACTTCGGTCGCCATCAAGTGACGAAGTGATTGAGGAATAAGCTGCGAAATCACAATCCTATGATGCCTTGCGAACTGAATAACTAACCTTGGGATCAGAAACCACATGAAGGACTTGTAAAACATAGCCTCAAACATGGCAAAGTATCCATCCGGGCAGCGATCTATACTCTCGCCATCTCTAGGAAGGAAGAACTCCACTTCTTTAGGAACGAAGCACTTACATCTCAAGTCATCTAGAGAGGACAAAGTAGAGTCGGCCGGGACAAGCTTCCCTTGCATGGCATATGCTTTAAAAGCCTTTGGAGCCAGAGCACTGACAATCTGAAGTTCTATACCAAAGTAGGCATCCCTTTCTCCCGGAGAAACATGCTCCCACTTAACTGGATTATAATCCAAAGACTGTGTATCAGGAACTTGGCCATCCTGTCCATGTTCCGCCTCACCAGAAGGCATAAAAAAGCCATCACCAACAGATGGAAGCTGACCCATCTCATGAGCCAAGCCGCTATTCCCGAAAGGAGAAGGCAAACCGCCACTTTCACCTACGGGAGCCAAGCCACTGGTTTCTTCTGGGTCAAGCAAGCCACTTGTAACCTCTTGGCTCATAACACCTTCCAGACCATACGAGGGCATCTGATCATGCTCGTCCATCGAGGGAAGATAGCTAAAGTCAACGTCCCAACGTTTCCCGTCACTAGACTGAAACAGCTCATTGACTACTCCAACGTCGAAATGTTCATCTTGACGAACATGGGCCGGATCCACCTCAAAGTTCGGAATGTTGTCAAGATCAAGGACAAACGAACACGACGAGTTCGTACCCCCAGCATACCCGCAAGGGGAACGAGACATTTAAATAAAACAAGGAAAAACAAAAGTTGAAGAGATAGAAAGAAGAGAGAGAAGTTACCTTAAGGAAATTTGCAAATGTAATTTTGAGAAGTGAAGAAGGAGGACGCACTCCTTATATAGAAGAAGGCACGGACCCTGATGCAACATAGTGGGACTGTACGGATGAAAAAGTGAACTCCAAACCGCCCCTTTCTCAAGGCCAAGGCGCCAGATTCTCTTTTGTGGATTCGACTCGCCACAAGGCACACTATCAAGGCTCTCAGTCCATCAATCCCGATAAAAGCTCTGCTCAAAGCTCGTACATTGGGCAAGCAGAAGCAACGAGCTGGGGGGCTAACTAACTGTTGGGGTCAAAACCCACTCCTCGGAGATTGAAGGATCAAGAAGCCAGACGACATGAAAACCACTCCCAGAGAAAGAAAGGTGCCAGTTTCTTCCCGGAGAAAGCAAGGCGCCACATTCATTTCCCAAGGCTAAGGCGCCAGTTTCTTCTTGAAGAAAGCAAGGCGTCACATTCATTGCCTCAAGGCCAAGGCGCCAATTTCTTCCTGAAGAAAGCAAGGTGCCACATTCTTTGCCTCATGGCCAATGCGCCAGTTTCTTCCCGAAGAAAGCAAGGCGCCACATTCTTTGCCTCATGGCCAAGGCGCCAGTTTCTTCACGAAGAAAGCAAGGCGCTACATTCTTTGCCTCATGGCCAAGTCGTCAGTTTCTTCCCGAAGAAATTAAGGCGCCACATTCTTTGCCTCATAGCCAAGGCGCCAGTTTCTTCCCGAAGAAAGCAAGGCGCCACATTCTTTGCCCCAAGGTCAAGGCGCCATTTTCTCCACATCTGTCCAAGGCGCCCCTTTCTCCTCCTCTGTCCAAGGCGCCACTTTCTCCTCTAAATCCCAGGCGCCACTTTCTCTTCCATGGCCAGGGCACCACATTCTCCTCCATGGCCAAGGCACCACATTCTCTTCCATGGCAGCCGCCACTTTCTCCCTCTCACGACCAAGGCGCCCACTTAGTTTTCGTAAAAATAAATGGGCTGCTTGAGTTCGTAAAAAGAAATGGGCGGCTTGAGTTCATAAAAATAAATGGGCGTCTTGAGTTTGTAAAAAGAATTGGGCTGCCAGAAGATTTAACTCGGAATAACTTGGTTTGGAACACTGTTCATCCAGAATTTTCCGTAAAATACTGTTCACGGAAAACACTGTTCATGGACCAGACTAAAAGGATGAAGTTCGGTTTAGTCGTAAGTCGGAATCAAAATTCTGTTCATGAAACACTGTTCACGACACTATTCATGCACCGACGATAACCGGGAAAAGAATCCAATCACAGCGGAAAACCGAGATTACATTGGACCGAGTCAAACCAAAGGCGAACTGGGCCAAAAATGGACTGGACGGAGACATGTCGAGGAACTGGGCCATGGATCGAATCCAAATCAGTTGAAGTCGGCGGAATTTAAAATTTTCAATGTCCCACATTGCTAAGAGCTGCATTCAGCGCCCTAGGACGCCCATTATATATAGGCATGTATGTACTTTGTTAAAATCATCCAATCTCGAGTATAAGGGCTTTCGCAGTATAAGACACTAAGCATTTGCGAGTTTTCTTGTATTTCGACAAAAATCATCTCAATAAAATTGTCTTTTCAATTTCAGTCCTTGATTTCTCATAAAATAGGATTTTTGGACCCCCACAAATTATAAGTTTTTGATTGTGTTAGTTTCGACTCTCATATCGATCCCTTTTTGGGTTTGATCCAATTAAACGAACTATAGATAGGCTTGAACCCATTTTGGGTTTCAGCTATTTTTATTTTATCATTCTTTAAAGAAAAAGAATGTAATAATCGTAATGTTTCCGTAAAAAATTATGGGACGTTTTTTTCGAAGAGTTCGTATCCATGCAAACAGTTTTTTTTTTGTTTTTAAAAAACAAGAGAGAGTAGAAAAATGGTAAACACGATACGGAATAACATGATTGCTTGTCTTTGATACAAATTTCTCTAGAAAATATGTGTAAAAAGTATTTCTAGGTGATGTCCCTCCAAAAACTCTAAAAAAGAACGATCATATAAGTTGCAGGACGCGGCTGCCTCTTATTAGGTTAAATTGACTTTTCCTTTTTTCTCCGGTCGGGCTGGAGCATGTGGTTCAAAACCGGAGCAGGTGCTCCGCGTGTAAACTTAGACTTTCTCTGTTTAGACTCCTTTTTACTACAAAGGCTCCAACAACTCCAAATCTCATCCAAAGCCTCCTAATGACCTGAAACGACTCGATAAAGACTTGAAAGACTCGAAAAAGACCTCAAAATAGTGGTTAGAATAAGGTAAAAATGCCTCATATCAAAATAAAACGGCAAATAAACTCCTCCTCCTGTCCCGGAAGACAAACAGAAAACGTTATCATTTGTCCGCTCTCGAACATAGGCGTTAAACGTACATTGTCTCTCCACAAAAGGATATGACCAAGGTCGCTGTACTCATAATTTGTCATAACTGTCCGGCTCTGAAAAACTGTTGAAATAATTCCTTCGACATTAACTTCATGCACACGTGTCTCCAATAGACACCCAAACTGACACGAATTTCTATTAATCCATTCTTGGATTATGGAATGTTTAAAGTTTTGATTGAAATAGCTGACATTCCAAATTAGGATGGGGCTTTTTGTTCTTACCACCAAAAGTTTTCTTCTTGGTTAGTAGAGAAACAGATCCTGGTTTGGGTTTTGAAGCTCGAGGAAGAGAGATATGAGTTCCGACTTCTTTAAGTGTCGAGAAAGGGTCATTCACCGTCGTTCCCATTTTTTCCGTTGATTGGTCAGTCTCCTCTGCCTGTTGTTTTTCATCATTCTCTGCTTCCGCAAGGATAGAGAATCGCGACGGTGATACTATCTTGTCTGCAACAGGAAGTACCTTTGCAGCGTCGAGATGCCTGCCTACTTTATTAGGTGAGACTGAATGCCATTCTCCCACAGTGTCCAAATCTTCATTTATTTCCTTCGGTGTTTCCTTTGTTTCGCCCTCTTCCTTCTCCTCCTCAAGTGAGAGCTGGAGATTTCAAGTCACATTTGTAGTGTTGGGTAACACATTCTCCACAACTACATCTGAAGCCTTAGTTTGTGGAAATTCAACAATAGTCTGCGGTTGCACTACTTGTGAGGAGGTAGTAACATGCTCACACTTTTTTGGTGTCGTTGATTGGTTTTTAAGACAACGATCCATTGTATGTCCCCACTTCTCACAAATGGTAAAATGGGCCGGAAACCATGGATATGAGAAGTTCACTTCCACATATTGACCTTTAAGATTGAATTTATGTGATTGAGGCAGCTCCTTGGATAGATGTGCTTCGACAAAAACATTAGCATCCTCAAACTTGCGGCACAATTCTGTGTCAGGATGAAGACGTTTTGGGTACCCACTTTGCTAGCAATAAAACTTAGACTTTTCCAAAAGAACAGGCTGTGCGGAACTGTAATGACCCGAAACCTGGCCCAGTAAGGCCCATTATCTCCTGCAGAAACCCTAGGTCCTTATCTTATGAATATCCTCCCTTTTCCTTTGTTTTCCCTACAAAATGTGAAGAAGCGAAGCTCTGCCGAAATCCATCCGCCGGGAAGTGTTTCTGCCAATTTTCTGCAGCTACTGCGTAGATCTACATATCCATTATCAAATCCCAGCCAAAGACCATCATCGGATTCAGGACGACGAGACGAGTCCGTAGACCCCAAAATCGTGCCGATCAACCGCCGGACACGCCATCACGCGCCAACTGAAGATCGCCGCCGTCCGCCACATGCCGCCGTCCGCCACGTGTCGCCACCGTCTCCGATTTAACATCCTTTTAAGCATCCGGAGTCCATAAATTCCAGTTTTCGAAATTGCAAAGGTGAGGGTGGCTTTCCACATAATTCCGTACTTTCGCCTAGAACTTCTAAGATAGAATTTAGAGCTATATATGATCCGTTTCTTTGATGGTGTCTAGGTAATATTGTTTGTAAACTCGAGATATGAATATAGATTATTTAACCCATTGATTGAGCATGTTAAATTGATAATTGTTTGTTATATATAACTATTATACCTATATATATATATATACGAGGAGTTGAGCATGTTAGAGTTTAGAGATTGCAGGGGTACCGAGACGGACTTATGTACTAGCTATGCCTAGTCGATCTTCTGTCCGGTGCCTTAAGATTGCTAAATCGTCAAACCTGGCAGTGTGAGTGGGAACTATCCCATACTGACCTCCTAGTGGGAGGGTGCTGACGGTCACTGGATCCTTTCGTAAGGTTGTTGATTGCTCATTTGGTGCGTTAGGTGCCGTGTTTTTTCATGTCTAGTTTCTTTTTACCTTGTTTGGAGTGCTATGACTGGAACTGCGTTTTCCTGTGATTAGCATCCCGTACCTTACTAAGTGACTCCCCTGTTACTCACTCCTCTTCCTTTCTTTTTCAGGTGAGATGAACGAGTAGATGTTTATTGGACAGAGTGCCATTTTGGGATTTTTAACGATTTTATTCATATTTTATTTCAGAGTTTATTTTATTACGATTTATTCCAGTTATTTTGGTTATGAGACATATATATGGATTTCCGAAAATCAAGACGTTGTTTACTGGTTAACTCCAGAATTGAGTTATTTGATGTGGTTAGTGACACACCGTCTCGAGTGAGGATGAGACGGGTGTTACATTTTGGTATCAGAGCCTAGGTTTAGTCGTCCGTGGTTCTGACTCGGGAGGTGGATTTAAAAAAAAAAATCGGTTTTCAACAGTTTTCAATTTTCTTGGGATTAAATGATTTAAAAAAAAAAAAACAATAGCATCCATTATGTCTGGTATTAATCTATTATCTGTTTGTGTCAGTCCCAACAGTAGAAGTTTAATCAGTTTTCTTCCTTTTTCAGATGCCGCCAAAAAGAAGTACTCGAATTGCCAGAGGCAGAGGTCGTGGGCGCACATCAGAGACTAGCAAAGTCGCAGGAATGTTGAAGTTACTCACACTGTCATCCAAGAGGGTGTGCATGAGGATGTAAAGCAGGATGCGATGAGGCAGATTGCAGAGGAGGTAGCCAGGAATGTGGCTCAGGACGCTGTTCGCGTTGCTGCTCAGGAGGCTGCTCGGATTGCTGCTCAGGAAGCTGCTCGTATCGCTACTACATAGGTTACCCATCAGTTGGGTCTTCAGGCGGAGGAATCCGCAGCTGCAACCGCAGGCGCTGCTCAGGGACCACCGGTAGGATTTGTTCCAGGTGCTGGTATGCCTCCGCCACCACCGCCACCGGCCCGAGCTCCAGAGAGACCCACTTAATGGGTGATCACGAAGCAGATGCAGGATATGGGACAGGAGCACTTCGCTAGTGGTGTAGATGCTGCCGCTGCTGACAATGAGAGGAGGTTGCTGATTCGCAACATTGACCGCACAAGGTGTCCAGATTAGTTCAGGTTGGATATGGGCACGCAGTACCTGAAGGAAGACGCTATGAACTGGTGGGAGGGAGTCGTCGAGAGTAGCCATGGTCGGGTTGTGCTCACCTTTGAACATTTTCTGAGAGAGTTTGACCGGAGGTTCTTCACCGGAGAGATTAGACATGAAAATGCTAATGCTTTTGAGCGTCTGACGCAGGGGATGATGAGTGTTCGGGAGTATGAGCGAGAGTTCACCCGTCTTCGCAGATTTGTTGTAGTCACCATTGGTGAGGAGGATTTGATCAGAAAATTCCTGGACGCTTTGCGAATAGAGATTCGCAACTGTTGTGCAGTGGGTAGGATACAACAGTCTGGTCGATCTAGTAGAAAATGCAGCTTTCTAAGAGAGAGGGATAGCAGAGGAGCGCAGATCCAGCAGGTCGACTCAGCCCAAGCCTGGGAAGGCAGAGACACAGAAGGGGACAACAGATCAGCCAGGATTGTCGCCGTATTGTTCTCGTTTTCATTGCCATCATTTCGGAGATTATGTGCAGTGTTATACATGTGGGAGGTTGGGTCATATCGCCAGATCTTTTCGGTCTAAGCCAATTGATGTGCCATTTGTTACCAAGATTCCAGCAGCAGCAGTCCCAACAGTTGCACCGAGGGATTTCTACAGTTGTGGCCAGCATGGTCACATTTCCAGGGATTGCCCGCAGAGGGCGCAGGGGTTACTTCTGCTGCTGCCACCCAAGAGCCAAGCCGTTGCCCTGCGAGTATTTGTTGTTGGAGACCACGAGGGAGCCAAACCAAGCGCCAGTATGCGTCCCTTGCTTATATTCATTATTGTGATGTGTTTTCGAGGTTGTAGTTTTGAGTTTGTTGTCTTGAGTGTTGTGCTTTTGTGGGAACCATCGTTAGTTAGTATTTGTGTTTGGTCGGTTTTAGCTTGGGGTGGTGCAGTTTCTACCTATTTGATATCAGTGTTTTGGACACGCGTTGATTATCTTAGAGTGTGTTCGATTAAAAGAGTAGTCGTCTTTAGACATTCAGTGCGAGGATTTGAGAAATTTAGCCATTCACCAAGATGTACCAATAATACATGAAGGACCGAGCTCATGAAGACTTTGCAGAAGCAGAGGTAGACTATTACAAGGAGATTTTTAAGGATGCAATCAGCCAACATGTCAGAACTTGTATTCGAGGACGAATTCCTTTTTAGTGCGGGAGAATTGTAACAACCCGAAGCCTGGCCCAGTAAGGCCCACCTGAAGATCGCCGCCGTCCGCCACGCGCAGCCGCTGTCTCCGATTTGACATCCTTTTAAGCATTTGGAGTCCATAAATTCCAGTTTTTGAAATTTCAAAGGTGAGGATGGCTTTCCACATAATTATGTACTTTCGCCTAGAACTTCTAAGATATAATTTAGAGCTATATATGATCTGTTTCTTTGAACGAGTCTAGGTAGTATTGTTTGTAAACTGGAGATAGGAATATAGATCATTCAACTCATTGATTATGCATATTCAATTGATAATTATTTGTTATATATAACTATTACACCTATATATATTATACGAGGAGTTAAGCATGCTAGAGTTTAGAGATTGCGGGGATACAGAGACGGACTTATGTACTAGCTACGCCTTGTGTGAGAGGGGGTACGGGCAGCCTAGTCGATCTGCTGTCCGGTGCCTTAAGATCGATAAATCGTCAAACCCGGCGGTGTGAGTGGGCACTATCCCATACTGACCTCCTAGTGGGAGGGTCCTGACGGTCACTGGATCCGTTCGTAGGGTTGTTGATTGCTCATTGGGTGTGTTAGGTGCCGTGTTTTTTCATGTCTAGTTTCTTTTTACCGTGTTTGGACTGCTATGACTGGAACTGCGTTTTCGTGTGATTAGCATCCTGTACCTCACTAAGGGGGATGTATTGAATATAACATTTGAGAAGATTTGATATGATTTGGTTTTTAATGAGTTTTTAAATATTTTGGGTGAATTAGGAAAGTTGCAGTGATTTTAGTTAAAAAAAACTCTAGAACTCCATTTAAAACCATGGGATTTGGGTTTCTATATTTATAACTAAGAAATTTCAACAAAACACTTTGAAATCCTCACAACTCTCTCAAAATTCATTACTTAAAATATTTCCAATAAAAATAGATTTCAAAGTAAATTTTAAAAAAATACAAGTTCAATAACACTCGATTTTAAGGTAGGTTTTGAAATTCATGTTCCAATAACAATAGATTTATCATTTTAATACAAATCAGTCCAAATTCCTTCAAATCATAGATTCAATACACCCCCCTAAGTGACTCCCCTGTTATTCACCCATCTTCCTTTCTTTTTCAGGTGAGACAAACGAGTAGATGTTTATTAGACAGGGTGCCACTTTGGGAGTTTTTACGCTTTTATTCATATTTTATTTCAAACTTTATTTTTGTACGATTTATTCGAGTTATTTTAGTTATGAGACGTATATATGGATTTCCAGAAATCAAGACGTTGTTTATTGGTTAACTGGAGAATTTGAGTTATTTTATGTGGTTAGTGGCACACCATCTCAAGTGAGGATGAGACGGGTGTTACAAGAACCTTCTTTAAAATAACCCACATAGGCATGGGTTTGATAACAGGTTTGACTTCTCCGATTATAGGCGACCACTTTAAGACAATCATTGGGATTTTGACAATTTTCCATATGCCTCTCCGTAATACCCTCGACCGAATTATCGGATCCCGAATTGTGAAACGAACAGCTTTGCACTTCATAAACTTCTATCTTTGCAGATTTATCTCCTAGTGGCCAAATTTTGTTTACAATCATATGTATTTTTGCTATGTGTGGAGCCGTAGCCAGGAAACGCCCCACAAGGAAATCCTCCCAAAGTGGAGAGTCCTCTAGAACATCCTTCGGAACCACAACTACTCCCTCCGGTGTCTAAGTTGTTAGATCATACTTGACCAAGCCTGAATTATTCTTCACGACATTGATCCACGACTTTTTCTCTTGATTTTACCCCGCTTCCGATGATTCCACTACTTCCTCTGCTTGCCGGTCAACTGATTTAGCACTTGCTGGTGGTGATCCCCCAACAGCGTGGGCATTAAGAGACATGCCATGCGGCAGGGAAAACCCAAAACCCTAATCGCCTGTCGCCAAAATAAGTGCCTCTCCAAAACGAAGCGTATTCCCAAAATGCAGAATGATCCTACTTAAAATACATTGAAGAAGTAAATACGATATATTCTCCATAGTTTCCTTCTTCTATAGGGAATTCTTCATTGATTCCTTCGCCTACGAGGAATGGTCGAGGAGGAAAGTGAAGAAATTGGGACAAGAAGCACTTGCAAATACATGAGATGCAATAGTGTAATAGAATGGGTTGTGGTAGGAATGGACTACACATTTCCATCAACAATTAGTAAGGATAAGAGATTTCTTATGATACATTATCAAATACATATATGCGATAGAGATATTGTGTAATATATTAAATATTAAAGAACATGATTACCCATGTTCATGGCAGGTCACACTCTTCATAGTCTCCAAGAGGCAGCGGTGGAATTTAACCTGCATATTGATCAACTCTCCATTCGCTAAATGGGATTACCTCTCATAACGAAACATATGACTCGGGCTGACTATGAACCTTTAATAGTTCGTATCTGAACATGGTTCTGTCTTGGACTACCAAAACTCTTTCTTATGCTGGAAGACCGAAACTTATTCAGTCTGTAATCACCAACATTACGAACATTTGGTGTTCGGATTTTTTGTCTTCCAAAACGATGCCTTGAGATCATTGAGAAAATGTGCTCTGCTTTTCTATGGTCTGGAAATCCTCATATTACTTCAAATGCCAAATTTGTGTGGTCTGATCTCGCTATACCAAAACAGAAAGAAGGATTAGGCATTCGGAAGATGCAAGACTCTGCCAAGTTGTTTACCCTCAAGCTTATAAAGAATCTTTTTGCAAATGACGGATCTCTCTGGATTGCCTGGACAACACACTATCTGTTGGACATTTCAAATAGCACAACCAAATGATTTTAGATATGGAAGAAAATCCTAAATGTCAGACCTTTTGCAGCAAATTTCTTAAAGACGAAAATCCATAATGCCTTATCTACACATTTCTGGTTTGATAACTGGCTGGGACCTCTTCATGCGAGTTTGGGCCATGCTGGAACTCGCATCTTGCACGATGTTGTTCAAATGATTCAAGTTTCGACCCACCAACGACAACAGCTGGACCAGACATACTCCTTTGGAAGCAGGATCTGGACTGCTATGAGCCATAATTCTACTCCAAACGAACTTGGAACCTCATCCGCGTTCACTCTCCGGTTGTGAACTTGACCAAACTAGTCTGGTTTCCTAAAGCGATACCTCGTCAAGCATTCATACTCTAGCTTGCCTTCTGCACTCGTCTTCCCACTGGAGCTCATGCAAGGATGATTGCAGAACTTCTCAATCATGTCCTTTTTTGGAGAGCAAGATGAGACTCGGGATCATCTGTTCCTAGCATGCCCTTACTCATATACGGTATGGACTATACTGGCTTCTGACTTATTGCGATCGAGAATCACTCCAGACTGGACCATAACAGTCAACTCTTGTTGGGGTCAAAACCCGCACTTTCGAGATTAACGGCTAGAAATGCATAAACATCGAAGAGAGTCTAAAGATCGGAAAGTACGGATTTCCAAGTCAACTCCCGTATTCGTATAAATCATAAGTCTACGACAAAAAACCAAGGTGACCAAGTTGATCTTTGCGGAAACTGACCAAGCTGATATTTGCGGAAACTAGCTAAGCTAAAAAGGTGTCGACCTGGAATGTCCAAAAGGGTGCCGACCTGATTCTCCAAAAAGTTACAGAAAATGACATTTTCCGTAAACAAAAACGTGCCTAGCTGAAATGTCCCAAAATATGCCGAGCTGAAATCATGGCATTCAGCTCGGCAGCATCTTGCACAGCATGTGCCGAGCTGAACCCACGTCTTTCAGCTCGGTAGCACCAAAGTTGAATGTGTCGAGCTGAATTCATGACATTCAGCTCGGCACCTTCGAGGCCAAAGTGTGCTGAGCTGAAATTTGTGACATTCAGCTCGGCACCTTCACATCAAGAACATGCTGAGCTGAATTCATGGCCTTCAGCTCGGCATACTTTGCTAAACAACGTGCTGAGCTGAACCTATGTCATTCAGCTCAGCACCATCCTCTCGAATTCAGCCAAACTGAGTTTTCTACGAGTTTCGTATAATTCGTATCGTTGCATTTTCTCCAAGCCAAGACATTGGCCGAGCTAGAATGTTGATCTCGGCTTAGCCTGACCTTGACTTCAGAAACCATTGATCAACATTCTTGAGCTGACTTTATAACTCTCTTCCGATTATTGGAACTCGACTTCGTATTTTCCGAGAAGGATTGCGGAAACTCCAAGCGGAAAATACGTTTCGTACGAAAAATCCAAAATAAAACTAAGTCTTTTTGTCTTCACAGATTCCTTCCGAAACATCGTGTAGTTTCCGTAAAACTTCATGTCGTTTTACGGAAAACTTCGTGATGTTCAAGATATACGAAAACATCGAGGATTCTAAGTACAAAACCGAAATCAAGACATCAAGCCACAATTAAACCGAAGGAAGGATTAAACTGAAAGCATAAAGACAAGTTGGGCCAAAATACACAATCTGGTTGGATTGGAGGAGACAAGCTCGCGGGCCGCGTCGCCCTAGGTCAAAGTCGGCGGCTGGAGAAGGACTTCTCAACGTCCCACATCGCTATACCTTGAGGAGAATCTGCTTTCCAGCTCCAGATAAAAACCTGCTTTCCTTCTCAAAGTTTATAATATAAAGCTGGAAAGCAGGTTCTCCTGCTTTAAACTTCTCGTTCCCTCTGTAAACAATTGCAGACGGTCTTAACTCTTACTCTGCCAAAGTATGCGTGTGGTCTTGGCTTCAGAGACATTGAGGCCTTTAATGATGCTATGCTGGCCAAACTGGGTTGGCGACTGCTAAAGAACCCCACCTTTCTTGCTGCTAGAGTACTGTTCAGCAAGTACTGTCTCTCTTCCCCTTTTTTAAGTTGCTCTCCTCCGAACTCTGCTTCCCATGGATGGAGGAGCATTCTTGTAGGGCGTGAAATGTTACTGAAAGGAATTGGCTGTGCTGTGGGCGATGGCGAGTCAATTCGCGTTTTGGAGGACCCTTGGCTTTCTCTTTCCTTCCCGGAAAAACCGATTGGCTCACCTACTCTGGCTTCCATTAATCTCCAGGTTAGTGACCTTCTCTGTCCAATCTCAAACATCTGGCGATTGGATCAGATTTGCTTGCACTTCCCCAATATGAAGAGAAGATTCAGATGATTATCACGAGCTGTGTCCCTATCTGTGATTCTTTGGTTTGGCTTCCAAAAAAATCAGGCCAATACTCTACCAAGATAGGCTACAGTATTACTGTCGCGTAAGTGGTTCCTCGTTTGGTCGGGGATTTCAATTGGTTAAAATATATCTGGAATGTTAAAACTTCCCCTAAACTTAAAGACTTCCTGTGGAAAAGAGTTAGAAAAGACCTCCCGGTGAGTGCGAATCTTTCTCGTCGTGGAATTACACGATTCAATTGTAAGCGCTGTGGAGGAATAGAAGATGACCTCCATTCCTCAGCTTTTCATTCCCTCGGCTCTGGTCGCAGAAGCTTTAGTTGTTCGGACAGTTGTTATGCTTGTGGCGGCTGAGAACGCTTCTACATTGGTGATAATGTCTGATTCACAATCCTTGGGGAAGTTGCTGAAGGATCAAGCTTCAACTTCAGCCTTATATCGAATCCAATCTGATATTTATTACTTCTGCAGAGCTTTTGTCTTTGTTTCTTTCAAGTTCATTCCACGTTTGTGTAATGTTGCAGCTGATAAAGTGGCAAAATCAGCATTGCAAACCTGTCTTGTAATCTCATTTGATGGAGTTTACACTATCTTTAATGAATTGTTTTTCCAAAAAAAAAAGATCAGTCACATGTTAGTCAAAGTTCGACTTTGTGTTTGTTGTATTTTCTCGCATGTTCTGTTGTCTTGGTGCATGCATGATGTTTGTAATTATTGGCTATATAGTTGCGTCAGTCTTGCGTTTGTTTATGCATGTATGGTAACTTTTAAGGATAAGTTTAATACCTTTTTCACTTGTGATTTTTTCAAGTTTTTATATTTAAATTCAGTTTCAACGTTAATAAGTTCTATGAAAATGATCATTTGTCTGGGGTGGTTTAGGAACTCAGCTTTAATTTCTTTGGTTCTTAAACATTTTAAGTTATCTTTTTATCCTCTTTTTCCTTTTATTCATAAGATTTTATTTCTGAAGAATTGTATCTTTCTACTAGCTAAGAACATAATAATAATTGTATTATTGGTGGTTTCTGAGATGATATCTCATAATTTAATTAAATAATAAATGCTAAAAAATAGGAGAAAAGTTAGATAAAAGTTCTCGTACTAGAACTTTTCGGATACCTACGGGATACTAAAATGTAACTTATTAATCAATTAGTGGTTCAATTAATAAAAATAATTAAAATGTAATTGATATAATTAAAAAAAAAAAGAAATTTTGAGGAACTGTAAAAAATTCTACCGTTAATGATGCTCTAACGTCTCTTTTTGGACTTCTATCTTGAGAGATATCTCTTACTTTTTTTTTGGTCAAGGAGGATATCTGTTAATCGGCTAACTTTATATTATATACTTTTTTCATATTATTCATTAGATGACCTAAAGAAAGGAAAACTATCCTGACCCACATTACGTCTAAATCCAAGTTCTATGGTTGTACCTTTCTGGGTATAATCAACTTGCCACCCGTATAATTCCAAACATACAATTAGTCAGATTTTGGTTTATATTCATTTATGGTTTATTCGAAACTTTATAACACTGAAGAAATAGAACAGAAGATTTCAATAAAAGACTAGAATGGTGGGACCCACTAGCACCTTGGCTAGAAGCGCCTACAGTTAGTCAGATTTTGGCTCTATCTAACCACATCGTATGTAAACACCATTGATGTATTCCTCGTGTCAATTGCTTACCAAATCATATGAGATAATGGAACGTACTGTATTCATTGGGAATGCACAAAGTGAACAAACTGGCTCATTTTGTAAATATAAAAAATTTAAAGGTATCATACAAATTGTGATGTATTTCATATAAAAATCGGCGACTCTTTACAAGCAAGAAAAGGTAACTGATCAACAGCATAGAAAAATATCAAAGAGAGGGAGAAACACGGATAAAAACAGAGAAAACAAAGATTCTTTGAAACTGAGGATAACAAATAAGATATGGCAATAACCTCAGGTATCTTTGATCTATGTTATTGATATCAGTAAATCTCCTGCTGTCTGTTAAACACCATTTTTCTTTCCGAAGTTCAGTGAACCAAAAAAAAAAAAATTTCCTTTTTGGCTTCTTGAGGTAGCTTACAATCATCTCATACAAGAAAATCTGTTCACTAATGGATCTTTGTTGGAATCTGAAAGGAATGAAGCTTTTTTTTTTTCTTCTGTACAAACTTAGGTTAGCTCTAGCTTTGGAACTGAGTGAGGTAGATAAAAGTTGAAGTTAGTACGGTCA
>OVBB01000871.1:0-17641 GCA_900406415.1 Isatis lusitanica
ACATTTCACTTCTGACCTAGTTCAAATCTCTATACGCAGTATCTACCAAAGCCTTTATGTGAGGCAAATGGGCTGTATAATTTCGTGGGGACAGATATTTTAATAGTTGGTGATGATGAAATGAAGTTTTCCGTTACACTCAAGGTTCAGCGTTTCGAACCAAAGGAGCAGTTGCAACTAACACACGGTCCGAGAGAGTTTCTGGAAGGCAATAACATCACGGTGAATGATGAAATCAAATTCGAGATACTCTGGGATGACATCTCCGCTCCAACGCTGAAGCTGCGGTCAAAGGTGGTAGTGGTTTGAATTCAACCTAGGAAGTTTAATATAAGCTTATGTATCAAATCTTGGATAACGATTTCCTTGTTCGTAACATAAATCAAGTATCAAAACTGCATTAATATTGTATTAGTATATGCTACAAAAATTGATTTCATCATTCACCTTCAGCTTCTACAAAAATTGATTTCATCATAAATTGGTTGTACAATAAATTAGATAAAAATACTCTTAATAAAATCAAACTAACCATATTTTGTTATCATAAAATCGTACAACAATAAAAAAATTAACGAACATTCCTACATGCCAAGAACAAAAACAGCTCTCGCACAGCTCTACATCTTCAGAATTGTAATAGTGCAATATACTGAATGGTTGATAAGGTGTACACTTGCACTTGTACATGAGGGTTATCAGGTTGACCATTTCATGTCTCATCAGTGGAAGCACATTTAGCAACTCTAATCGTCCCTTTTGATCAACAACAAAATAAGAGGTGATGCGTCTAACATCATCCCTCGTGATTAGATAAAAAGAGTTCTCATCATGATGGAAGATTTTCCGAATCATTACATATGTATATGTAGCAATATCATACCCACTATCAGCGGCAAATTTTATCGAATAAAGACCTTCAACAGGCAGATCATTAAGAAAATAATCTTGTGTTCATTTCATGTAAATGGCACTTAAGTTTCCATATGCAAAACATGTCGACATAAAACGTTTACCTTCAATGGAATGGTTACACCCTAGATTTAACAAATCAAATGATGCATAAGCGGATGACAAATCACAAAGCTGCTTCAGCGATTTGCATGTTGATTTTAGATTCAGATAATCTTCCAAGGAATTTTGCAAACACGCTTGACAACTTCTTCTTGTATCTCAACCGGCAAACAAAGGATCATAGACACTTGCATTATAAAAAATGTGGTGGTGGGAGGATAGTGAGATTTGGTACTCGTATGTTGATAACATAGTCATTATATAGGGATTTAAGCATATTAGGGTTTAGCCTAAAACGCAAAGATTACAGCAAAAGCGCGGTGAACTGTTAAGGAATACTATAATTTAAATTTGGTATGGTTATAAAAATCTTTGATACTGAATATTATTCCAAATCTGTTAGAGAACTGTTAAGGAATTCTATCATTTAATTCTTATTTGGTTGCCATAAAATTTGGTTCGCAATGAAAAAGAATATGCCTAAATAAATGGTTTGTTCTTATTTTCTTAAATAATATTCGAATTGTCTATAACTGATTTTCCGGAAGTAATTAATCATGCAAATAAAATGTTAACGGTTCAGATTTGTCGATATTTTGGACGGTCATGATTTTAAAAAATTACAGGATCCGCGTGTTTGACCGAATGAATTCGGGTTATACCTGGAGCCTTTGGTTTGAGAGCTTCAAGTTTTGATTTTTTTGGACGATTATACCTTTTTTTTTGTTTTGCGAAAATCGTAATGGCACTAGTATTTCCTGTAATTATAACTTTAACATTCGGTCATCTCCATAATTGTACTTCACTTTTAATAGTATTAAGATTTAGTAGGTTCACATTTCGGTTATTTATTTTCTGCCGAGGCATATATATGACGCCTTAAAAGTGAATCTGATCCTTTGAAAAACTCGGTTGGGTCATTAGTCATGACAATATGATCTTTGCAGTTAGATTCAACACGAATCATTCCTCTAGGCACCATCTGAATTTAACTACAAGAAATAGAACTATTTCATACTGTCATACTAGATTTAAACCCCAATCCCACTTGGTTATTAATGGTGTAACCACTATAATTAATCGCCCGAAAACCAGTTATTTGATAATTCGAACTCCTTTTCCTTCGTATCCTCTGGGTTTTCATCAAAACAACGTTTAAATCCAGTTAATTAAAATCTCAGATCCTTCGATCTCTTTATACGACACGATTCTGGGCTAGGCTTTGCCGGTGGTAGTGAGCAAAACAGATTCCGACATCCTACGAAGCGAGAAACCAGATTCGTGTAATTGAAAGTTGATTTTCTGTGCTTTTGCATCCGTTTCGTGAAACAAGTCAAAGACAGGTTAGTTTTGCATTTGACCATTTAGAATCTTAANATTGCAGTTGACCAGATATTGACCAAAATAGTAGACTTCTTTGGAAGTCTACATGGGTTTAATATTGGGTTGACGAAAACACGAGAACATTGACTATTAATTATCAATAAACTGTAGACTTCACCCGAAGTCTACTAATTATCTAAAATTAGGAGACATCACGTGAAGTCTACAAAATCTGGAAAAATCGTAACTTGGGTCAACGCGAGTAGACTATATAAGAAGTCTACTATACTTTAGACGTCTTACTGAAGTCTACAGCAGAAAATTCAACTGCAAAACTAACCTGGTAGAAGTCTACTTTACAACGGAGACTACGTATAGAAATCTACCATTGAAAACGAAGTCGACACAATAAAGTCAAAGTTTGGTCAATTGCAAAAGGGAAGGCAGACTTCATAAGAAGTCTGTTCGATGTAGTAGATATCGGGTGAAGTCTGCCTTCGTAAATTGGCAATTGCAAAAATAACATTTTTGAGTAGACTTATAACGAAATCTGCCTGGCCGACTTTACATAGAAGTCTAATACCATATGACTTTCATAAAGTTGTAATTTCTGCTTGTTTATAAACAATTTTTAAGATTTTCTTGTTCATGGGCAAGTATTATAACGTGTACTTGGTTGTGTGTGGATTTTACCATTTTATTTGCTATATACATAGCTGAATTAGATTTTGTCTTCCATTTTGTATTTAGCTATGTCGTCATAGACTTTAAAATGAAGACAACTCTTCGTACTAGCGTTTCTGATGTGTTTTTTTTTTTTTTACTTAGAGATAATGGTGGTGGTTCGCGTACCAATTGTTTTGGGAGTATGGACGGAAGAAAATAAAGTGTAGAAATTCGAAGTCAGTAATGGCAAAGGAGGGAGAATGTTCACCTTCAGAGATGGTTGTACACTCAGTGAGCTACTTCGAATGGTGGAAGATGATTTTCATGTCGACAAGAAAGTAGAGTTTGTGGAATTATCATATCCCTTACCAGATGCGATCCTTCAGAAACTTCCATCNCTGCCTTTGTGTAACGATAAGGAGATTGGAACATGCGAATGTCGATTTGGAGAGNTCCTTACCAGATGCGATCCTTCAGAAACTTCCTTCAGATACCCCTCCTATGTTTCTGACTAGTAATAGACAGGTTGACAGCTTTATGGAGTTGGGTGAAGAGCATGTTTTCTGCCTTTGTGTAACGATAAGGAGATTGGAACATGCGAATGTCGATTTGAAGAGACGTGGGGAGGCTTTTAATGANTCGGTTGACGTGGAGGATGAGGAGGCTGGTGTGGGGGATGGTGTAGACCCAGAGCTAAAAGATGAGAGCGAGGAGTTAGATGTGGATTATAGTGAGTATGGGAAAGTAGAAGATGAGGATGCGGAGGATGATGTCGAGGTCGATAAAATAATCGTGGATGTTGGGGGTCGTCAGAGTTTTGTAGGATATTCTAATGGNCCATCGTGGATGTTGGGGGTCGTCAGAGTTTTGTAGGACATTCTAATGGGAGATGGTCGGACAATATCTTCGTCGGGCAGAGCTTTCCTAGCAAAGAGAAGCTTATATCAGAGCTTCACTTGGCGGCTGTGATGCTGAAATTCGCNAAGTCAAACACTTCAAGTCGACAGAGAATTTGTTTTTGGCAACATGTAAAGTAAAAGGATGCGCGTGGAGGGTTAGAGCGGCTGTGAAGAATGAACCACACATGTTTTGGGTGACGAAGTATGTGAAGGCGCATACATGTTCTGTATCGGACCGAGCAGTTAGCCGTCGTCATTGCACTCCGAAATATATTGGAAGGTTATTCATTGAAAGAGTTGGAATCATTGATGGAATTGTGCCGAAGCATATTAAAGATTCAATGAAGTCGATGTTCGGGATGAACCTGGATTATACGACTTCTTACCGAGCGTTGCAATATGCTCAAGAAATGGTAAGGGGTACATCAGAAGATGGATATGAGAATCTACCTTCCTATTTGCATGAAATCAAGAACGCTAATCCAGGAAGTATGACTGACCTTGTACACGATGAGAACAAGCGGTTCAAGTACCTATTCCTCTCCTTTGGAGCTTCCATAGCCGGTTTTCGGTACTTGAGATGAGTCATTGTGGTCGATGGAACTCATCTAACTAGGAAATATGGAGGGGTGCTGTTAGTGGCGGCCGGGCAGGATGGTAACTTCCAGATATTTCCCCTGGCTTTCAGAATAGTTGACATTGAGCGTGATGCTTCGTGGGAGTGGTTTTTTACAAAACTGTGTGCGTGCTTCTCCGATGAATATTCTCTTGTGATAGTCTCTGACATACACACTTCCATAGCTAAAGCATGCACGACTGTCCTTCCGTGGGCAACACGAGGCATATGCTACTATCATCTACAACAGAATATTGTGACATACTTGCGCGGCAAACAGCTTATGTACCTNTATGAAACGTCAATCCGACTCTTGCGACATATCTGCAACACGCAGACCCAAGGTTATGGTCACGAGTTCACTTCCCCGGAGATAAGTACAACATAAAGACAAGCAACATTGCAGAGTCGATCATTTCTGCACTTAAGAATGCCCAAGTGTTTTCCATCTGCTTCCTCATTGACTATATCCGTGAGAAATTAGGGAGATTGCACTTTAAGAGGCGTGAAGATGCTTTGTCTCTCACTACTCGTCACACTCGCGGGGTTGAATATTTACTGACCATTCATGAACAATATACGGATCGGATGAAGGTTGAATGCATTGACAACTGGCGTTTCTTTGTGAAGGGTGGAACACGGGATTGTATGGTTGATCTCCAAGCGAGAAAGTGTGAGTGTGGTGTTTTCAATGTGGAGAAAATACCATGTTCCCATGNTATGTTCCCATGCTAATTCAGCTGCAACAGAAGCGCATGTTCATCTATCTACCCTGGTATGCCTGACGTATAGGAAGGACTATTTGTTTTCAGCTTACTCTGCTAATATTTTCCCCCAATCTGCATCCTCTCCCGAGACCCAGGCTACCTTTCCAAAAATCTTTCCGCCAATGGTTCGTCGGGGTCCCGGTAGGCAGAAGAAATCTAGATGGCAAACATGGTTAGAATTGGCTAGGAAGAAAGGGACTAGACCGCGGAAAATGCACAAGGAGTACAATTGTTCTAATTACAGATAAACCCGAGCATACCTTACCGCAATGTGTAAGTTCAACATTTGCCATAATTTGAATACTTGACCTAATTTTAAAACTTGCCCTAATTTTAAAATTTGGGACAATTTTATGATTTTTTAGGGCACGCGAGGAAAAGGCCCGTGAAGGATTCTCGGGNTTGCTGCAATGTAAAACATTTCGTATTTCTTCGTCGTTTAGTTTGTCTTTTAAATACTAACTTTTTTGCGTCGTTTCACCCACCGAAGCGTCGTTTCGTATATTACCGAGGATACATTTACCTTATTTATGCAACGTTCCCATTATGTTTGAAGAACAATCCCTCCCCCTGACACACACCTTTGTCTGTTCTTTACATCGACTCTAACTTCCCACAATGGTCAATTCGTTTCTACTCTCTTGCCCNAACGTGCAAAGAAGCAAAATACGCTTCAGAACGGCCCTTAGTGTATGCATCTGCGAATCTGAATACTACCCGTTGTACTCAGTTGGTTGCTGCTCAGCCGTTCGTGGCTTTGTGGTACATCCACGGACATCCACAGGCCACACTGAACAAGGGTGTTGAAGATTGGTTCCTACGAGAAATGATTGACGAGGGGGTTGACAGAATAAAATCTGTAGCGGATGCAGGATATGGGCCTGCTATGTACGTTTTCTCGATGCTGCGTAAAGTCTTTTGGGAAGACGAGTCTTACTTCCGAAGTTTCACCAGGGAACAAATTCATGCCTTAAGCAAACTCGGAACTGGTAGGGGTTGGCCTATTACGCTACCTGTGTACCGTGCAAAGGCGGAAGCGTTTGAAAGAGAAGTGTTGCCCTCATTTAGCAGTTGCCCTTGTAGTCCGTGTAATCGATGGTGCTACTGGTACGATGAAGGATTCAAGGATATAAATGAGGTGTGTGATGGGTGTTTCTTGACCCTACGATTGAGTATATTTTACAAATACTTCACTGTAACAGAACATAACCACTATATATAACATAATTGTTGTATCTTGTTTCTATGGAAGTCTATTTTAATAAAGACATTAATTTTAATAAGGAAATGAATTGTACTTTGTGCTTTGGGTTTCTAAAATTCTAACGTAAAAGTTATCTTCATAAAGTAGTATTTTTTTCAAAAGAGGAAGAAGTCTTCTTTTGAAAAGAAGTCTCCTTCACAACACAAAGTAACACCAGATTGTTTTCGTTTCAAACATACTAATGTTCGTTAGTGGTTACAAAAGTCCATATTTACCGACATCACACCTCATACACCAAAAAAATAGACGAGGTGTGGAATATACAGCTACACCATTCAAGGCATAGCTTCGTACACGTCCAAAGCCTTCCAGTTCCGATAATCAAGACGACGTATGTCCAACTTAGTAAATATATCCCCCGATAACTTCTCCCTAATTACTTTCACGTTCGCGTCTTTTAACTTCCCATCGGGCGACACCCCCAATGCATGACATTTGATGTACTTCATTGCGAAAATGCTGCAATCACCACTCTGCACGTTTTGGGGTACCTTCGGGTCTACTTTGTGGGTGAATGCATCAAACGGCCAGGCATCTCTGTCATCAACTGCAAGCTCCCGTACTAAATATGGCAACATCACGACAATTGGCTCGACCGCCTTAGCAATCGTGTCAGCATTGTACATCCCTACATCACTGTCCCAAATAGTGATGTGTCGGCTAGGGATGGATATCCAAAGAGCCACCCAATGATCTTTCCCAAGATGCAGTGGGGCGTATATGTCATCTATCTCAATACCCCACATCTTCTTGACTTGCAGAATTCTGAGATTTCTCCAGAGTATAGTTCCCATGCTCCACCAGGGAGTTTTCTGCCTAAACCATTTGGACTTGGTTCAGAGTCTACAAACTCTCCGTACTTATTTATCCAGACCATCCTGAACCAAGCATCAAGGAAGCAAATCCTATTAGACCTAAACCACTCCGGATGTTTGGACTGGCGAAGTCGAAGAAGATTTGCCGCAGCATCCAAGTGCTGCAATGTAAAATTAACAATATTAGAGGTATATTAAATATGTCTACAAAGTAATTTCAGTACACACGTCTACCAGATAAGTAAAGTACACAAGACGACCAGAGAAGTTCCCTACCAAAGTCTACCAGAGAAGTACTCTACACAAGTCCAGAGAAGTACTCTAAACAAGTCTACCATAGAAGTACTCTAACTAAGTCTACCATAGAAGTACTCTAACCAAGTCTACTAACGAAGTCAACATCAGCGAACTTACCATGTCTTTGAGCCACTTTTGAGAAGTTCGGAGTGTGTACCACCATTCCGCTGCACTGCCTTTCGGTCGTTTCGGAAATTCACTACAGAGATAACAGTCGACGTCAATCAAATTGCTCCTACAGAGAATGTGTACTCCTACTAATTCTAGAAAATAAGTACTTACGGCTGCGCCTTAAGCCATTCCCTAATTTGTATCGTTGCCTCTTTTGCAACAGGCTCAAACGGATCATACCCACCGCTGAATATGGCTCGCCTAGTTGCAGTACGTGTACTTGGGGGGTCCTCTCCTTCCCGTTCCCTCGCCAGCCTTTCCAATTTAGCTGCAGTGGTGATCTTTGCAGCTTCGCGACGCGCAGCACTTCTCTCATTCCGAAGAGCAATTTGCTCAGGAGTCGGTTGCATAGTCCCGAGATACTCAACACTATCGTTTCTGTCCTCTTTTTTCGTGTGGTTTCACCTCCTGACCATCGTTGACACTTTCTTCTGCTTGGGGTTTTTGCAGAAGCATCGTATAATATCTCAATTACGAAACCAACCGAAACAGCTTACAAAAACAATGAAACAGAATAATGTTGGACCCAAATAGTTAGTTTAATCACGTCAAATCCTCAACAACTGTAAATTCAACAAGTCTGACTCAGTAAAAAGTGAATGGAACAGATTGTTCGAACATGCTCCTACATTCGCTCTACTTTCTCTGTTTTCTGCCACGTTTTCGCATACATTTCGTTTCTATGGGAGAGGGATCGGAACTAACCGGCCAAAGCTGTTCTTTTTCGTTAAGAGCAGAATTCAGCAGGTCTGTGATACTCACAACCGATTTTTCAATAGATAAAACTCTCCCTGAGAGGGCATCTATCTTCGAAGTGCATGCGTCGAATCCTTCTTTCATTTCTGTGGAGACCTGCGCAACGTAATGATCAAAGTAAGCCTTCAAAGTTTGGATGACATGATCCGCTCCTTTCTCGGCAAAATTTATCTCAGCCCGTGACATCTTTCTGCTCCCTGAATCAACATCCTCCTCAACTTCTCTTTTCCTCTGGTTCTTCTTCACATCGCATTCCACGGCTTCAGCTATGTTGTTCGATTTCAAAATACCCTTCACTTTCCAATCATTTCTACTCCATCGCCAGGGAGTACCACCGGATAATTCACCCAACAATGCCTTCACAACATTGTCAATGGCCGGATCCTCTTCATCATTGTCCCACCTTGGATGCATTTCAAACCCCTTTCGAGTAAAGCAGTGGTTAAATACGCACTACAGAGAAAACATAGAAGACTGGTTATTTAAAATCAGTATAATATAATGCACAAGTATTTTTTGGTAAATGTACCTGCTTCAGCATGTTCTCCTTCAGATACTTGCGATCTCGTCCACCATTGAATGCCAGAATCGGCACCGTTTGAACGCATACTAATTTTCACTTTCCCGCCACTACAAACTTATTCACGAAGTCTCCTACAATAGCTTTCTAAGCACCTTCACGGTTATTTAACTATCCGAAAATTTAAAATTCCCGGTTTATTTTTAAAAACTGACACATTTTCCCATCACTTTATATCTTTTTATTTCTCAGGCGCGTTATGTCATTACAATTTTAATATTTCCCCTCTTATTTTACGGTTTTCCCTCTTATTTTTACGGTTTCCCGCCTATTAATTTCAACATCCCGCCTATACGGACTTCTAAGCGAAGTGTCCTACAATAGTTTTCTAATGACCTTCACGTTTTCAAGTTATTTAACTTTCCGAAATTTTAAAATTCCTGGTTTATTTTTAAAAACTGACACCACCTTTTCCCATCACTTTATATCTTTTTTTTTGTCAGATGCTATCATCATTACAATTTTCATATTTCCCCACTTATTTTACGGTTCCCCAGGCGGTTTCTTCTAAAGTCTTTCCTAAAGTCTCATAACTTTCAAATAATTTCATTCAAGCCTCCTAACTTTCAAGTATTTATATTACATTCCTAGCAGACTTCACCCATCGACTTATACGAGAAGTCTACTTATCCTACGTTCGGTTATATCTTATATTAGATAGAAATAAGAACATGCGGAATCTAATATGGCACAAAACGCAGTCACTTATGTCCGAGGAATACATATTACAAACGGTACATGACGCTAATCTAAGACATTAGAAAGCGAATAGCAAGGTAGATGGTCAGACCTATGAACGTGAGGATTAACCCAGTAACCATCTGCTTCTTCATCACGACGGCAGGATAATGGGCGTCAACTAGATAGCAAAGTTGGGATAACTCTGCATCAATCCGAGGCAAATAAGCAGTAGTCTCTTCAGCTGCCCGATCGCTATGATATTCCAGCGCGCGTCTGATATTCTGAATTTCCTGTGTCATAGCCTCATCCCACCACTTGAATATATGATTCCCACCATCCTACAGAAGGACATGCAAATCAACCATCATATAAATAGAGTTAAGACTCACATGGAGAACAACAACAAAATGACAGTTGAATTACCTTATAGTTCTTGCATCCGTAAAATACCCGACCATGATTCTCGTCTGTAGTCGATGCTTTCAAGACCGGCACAAGACTGCAGAAACATCGGTCCAGAAATCCAGATCCAGTTTTTCCAACTCTAAGGGAATTGTTTGGGGAGATCACTTCCGCTCCATCTGCACTCCCCAAAAAATGCACCGAACTACTCGACGCCATATTCCCAGAACTCCACGAAGGTTGACTGTAGCTGTAACGACCCATCCCTGTGTACCATCGATAAATAAATCATTGGAGACCGTGATACACATCACAATCACCACTATACTTAGAAAAAATCGTATCGACTTGTAGATTTAGAGGCTTACTAGAGATTGAGTTCTGTTGTTGGACAGTGAGAAAGAAAGAGACAATCGTCGAATTAAGAATTTGGGGAGAGAAATTTAGTTGGGAGCCAGAAGAGGCAATCCTCGAAATAATAAATTAGGTTAGAGTGTTGTCCTCTGCTCCAAATTATATATGTCCGTCAATTTTCGGTTTACTTAGTTAATTTCAATTACAGAGTCAATTTTCGGTTTGGTTCAAAGTTCGGTTATGTACACTTCAATAAGAAGTCTTCTATACCCTAACCCTCAAATCAACATTAACCCTCGATAGGAAACTTATATAAAATGAACAATAATCATTAGTATATTCGTAATTCTACATCTGACATGAACTTAAATGTAATCTTAAACCACAAACTCTGATTTATATCAAATTTATGTTTGTCAAAACCATAACCCTACTATCTATCCATGTTAAACCATATACTTCAACCTTACATGTTTTGGTTTCTACCCTCATTCATCATCATTCGTTTAAATTGACTTATTTTTATGAAATTTTATTTTACATAGGTGGCAATTACCTATATACTAATTATGTATACAATTTTTTTTTCATATTATTTTTATGATTTTTATCATTAAAATTTTAAGATTTAATCAGGAAGTAGACTTCAACTTAATAAAGAAGTCTACAATTATGCTTTTAGATAATATATAAACCTAGTTGGTCTAAAATTATTGATTTTAATGAAATTTTATTTTATATAGGTCCATACTATCTATTTGTTATTTATGTATACAATTTGTTTATCAAAATATTTTTTTAATAATTTTATAATTAAATTTTAAGATATAGTCACGGGTAAGACTCCATATAGAAGTCTGTAGCCAACCAGTACACTTCGTCTGCAGACTTCTTTAAGTTTATAAGGGTCATTTTTGCAGCGTGTTTTTTGTTTGTTCGTCAGGGAGAAAGTAGTACTTTCGCTATCCCCAAAGTCTAGTTCTGTCGAATGTGCAATAGGGGGTCTACATTTGCATCCAAGATCAAAAAAAGATCTAAAATCAGCAATTTCCCCTATGTTATTGTATAGTTGCAATTTTATGTTTAATTTTAAAATATTTTTTAGTGAGCTGCATATTTAGTATCTGTTGTAAAATAATAGGCTACTTTTTTAGAGGATAGTAGTCTATGTTTTAGAGTGAAATAGTTTTTAATTATATGTCTGAATAGATGAATCCCATTAGTTAACTTATCATAAATTAATCTGAGTGAGACATGTTGCAAAAAGTTATCTTGTCTTCTCGATTAATATATAAGAGTTTTGTTGGGAATTGCTGTTTTCGATAAAAATATTGTGGGTGATTGGTTCGTCTTTAGCAGTAACTTTTTTTGTTGTAGTATTTATGTTTGGCTGTAGTTGTAAATTTATCGTTGTAGCATTTTAACAGAGATTTTTGTTGTAGCTATATTGGCTGTAGTTGTAAGTTTTTGGTGTAGATTTTTAGATAAAACATGATTGGTAAATTATAAGATGTGTGTAACATGTATAAAATATTTATTTTTATATTAATTAAAATACTTTCTATTAGTAAAAAATGAAAACTATCTCTATTAGAATTTAAAAATTATAAAATTACTAAAAATTCAAAAGTAATTGAAAAAATTATAATAAAAACGTTAGCTAAATAATAATAAATTTTACCTACAACTATTCCAAAAAGTCATAGCAATATTATCTTTTTTATATCAATTATTTCATATTTATTATCATATTTTCCATATTTTTCATATTAGTTAGGGTTTGGTTTTTATATAAATTCTTTCATATTTATTTTTCACTTTTTCATTATTTTAACTGATAATTTCTATTTTCACATATATTTTTTACTTTTTCCTTTTTTTTTTAAACTGGTAATTTCTATTTTCATATTTATCTAATATTTATAATGAATTATTTTTTTACAGCTTTTATAGCCCAAAAATAAGGATGTAAGATTTTTGCCTAATACAATACATATAGAGAGATTTTTTTTGGCTGTATCTTTAGAAATTAAAGCTATTAGTGATTGGTAAAAATTAGGAAAAATTTCCATAGAAAAAAATAAAACTACATCATGATTGGTTGTATATTGATATTTTAAAGCTAAAAAATGCTGTATGAGCAAGATACAACCCAACCAATCTCCCACTCATCAGATTTCATTTTTTGGAAATTAATTTTGGTACAAAAGCGCATGGAGTTTTCAACAGATAACTGCTACAACATGTCTGACAGATTTCTAGATATATATATTATTTTACAACAAAAACTAAAAAGAATAATTTAACTGAAAGAAAATCAGTCAGATGAATTCTTGGTAAATAGTTATTTATAGTAAGTTATACATTAACATGACCATAAGACAAAGACATTTCTAAATTATGTGTGGTTATTTTCGACTTAAACGTTATTATTTCTATTTTTCAAAATATTTGATGTTTTAACAAAAAGCACAAGAATTATGATACATATTGTTTCTAAAATTATCACTAAGAAAATATAAAATAATTCAACCAATTAATAAATAAGATTCTATATAATTGGTCATATAACTTTCAATGAATTTAAAATTAACGTAAAAGTCTTCAGACATCAGATTTATTGAAACAAAAGATAATTTTCAAATGATCAGATAAATTAAAATGGGAAGAGTATTTAACTCAACACTAGAAAATAAAGTTGTTATGTTTATTATAAGTCATGTTCTCTTTAGTTCTACAGTTGCTGGTCAAGTTTCGACTTGATCGAATGTCCTTTCTTCTCCACGAGGTTTTTCGACTTTACTAAAAGGAAGATGGCTTATATTTTCAATCCGATTGAAAGAAGGGAACAACCGTCGATTGTAAAATTGATATAAACACCTTACCCTTATCGAGAGAGAAATTTATAATACCTAAGTGTAAGTTAGATATGAGAATAGAAAAATACATGAAATATCCTAATTAAAAATGGAATGTATATATCTCCATTCAAATTGGAATATAAAGGTCATCAACGTCCAATCTGCCAAGTGATTACGTAAATGGTTGTCTTATAAGTGCCTTAATGAAAAAATCAGCGAGCTGATGAGATGTGCTGACATGAGATGGAACTATATTTATATTTTCTGAAATTATCTCATCTCATATAAAATGTCGATATATATGTTTCACTGTACTTTGTAGGTTTGTTAAAAAAATACTGTATTTGTTATATTATGATTTATGAAAAGCCGATTTGCTATAACAAATAAGCATGATTGGAACTGTGTGAAAACTCTAAGAGAGAGAGAAGAAGTTCTTTATCCACATGAGTTCATGAGTTGCAATTGCCATTGTATTCTGTTTCTAGGAAAGCTCCAAAATATTTTTGCTTTTTTTATTTTATTTTCCAGGCAACTTGTGAATCACCAAGAACAATAATGTTCAGTGGCTCCATCTGTGTTGTATTTTATATGAAAGAGCATTTACAATCGAGAGCTTTATTTCTTTGATAAAGCTTTTCAAAAGACAATGTTTTCTTTTCTTCAAGTGCATAAACTTCAAAATCCATAGCCCTTTAGACATTACTTCATATTTGACAGCATGTTTATAATGCACATATAACATATTCCTCGCTAAGAAGGCAACATGACCGTTGGAAAAATGTTCACAACTAACAGAATTAGCGAGAGATAAATGATACATACGAGAAAAGGGAAAATTAGTGAGTGATGTCTAGAACATGGTTTGTTTCACGTTGAGCAAAATATGTGAAGTACGACATGAAGGTGTGTAAAAGGGGCCTTTGTCTCATTGCCACTATAAGAATAACAAAAAATGAATTTTATAACAAAATCCACAATAACTGGTGTATCCGCATGACTGTATATATATCAGAGGTATCGATAACTAGTGTGTTAACGGCTAAAGTTTTCTAGAAATTGCCATGAGTCGATAATGGGAACATTAAAAATCTTTGATGACAACACTTTGGGGCTGAGAAGGCGTACACGCTGAAACACTCCATCCCTAAGTCTTAGGTCTGTGGAGGTTGTTCTCGTTTAAGATCACTAAGTGAATCCGAACCATTTAATACTATGATTAGATACAAAGTATCAGTTTGCACTAAGACTATTACAAGTAGTTTAATCTAAACTATCAGGATTGACATATTATCCATCTCTCCCGCCCTAAGTCCGGGCACCAAGCCAAACCCTTCTTGCAATCACCATCAATACTTGAAAGCCAAAAATGCATAATTTACCCGGAAATTACTTCATGACGCAGTCATTCCATATCACTTAAGCTTAGATGCACAAATCAATAACATGATAGTTTATGAAATCTAATAGCTATATAAGTCACTTAGTTTGAATCTTCATTTCAGATCCAAGATTCATTGCTTCTGGTCCGGTCCAGTCTTAGTGGTAACACCGTGATCCAAGCCACTCACATAACAGCGACTGCCTCTGACTCCAAAACATTGGTTCGACCAATATATATATATATATATATAATAGATGTTTTCCATCAGCCAATCAATAAATATGTAGAATATGAGTCATCATCCAAACCAACAAGCTAATAAATGAGACACAGGCTCAAAGTAATCCTTGAATTTAATTAAACAAAGCAACATCCATGAACCAAAGCATTGAACCGAATGGCCATGCACGTAACACCCTGCCCGCTTCTGTATGTGGGTCCCCCACGTCAGCTCTCATCCTATGGGCCTCACCTTCGTCCGATAGCCGACGCGTTACTTTTTAGAAGCTAAAAGGACTTGCTTACTAATTCCGGAATCACTAGGTGATATTTTGGTCACCTATCTTTAAATTTCAGCCCAAACATACTTAACTTGAAAAGCCTCTCTAGAAAAGTGATATGCTACAATTTTTACATACTTGAACATTAATTTTTGAGACTTTGTCGCATTTTTAGTCTTTATTGAATCATTTTAGATCAAAATGGTGAGGTTTTAGATTTTTTGGGACAAAAAGGATCAAATTTGAGTAAAAAAGCCAAGAATCATACGCGAGGTAGCCATTCTGAAGAAAATGAGTCACTTCACCCACACTTTACCCGATGGAGTAGTCACTCTATCCAGATCAATAACTCCATCACTTTGGCGAGAAGAGAGAGGATACACCAACTTACCTAACTTTAACCGAGAGAATAAGAGGAAAACCAACTTTTTGTACTGAAACTCAACGAGAGAGAGAGACACAACAGAGAGGTTGACACCGATTCTTAGAAAATTTGCATATTGTAAATTTTGGGAGAAGAATCTCTACAATTCTTTTAGAAGAATTCTGAACCTCCTTGTTTACTCTATTTTATTCATGGATTTCTTTTCATCTCTTGTTGTATTTCATTTCTCCATGTCTGAGTGGTCTTTTAGTTGGATTAAGAGGTTTGAAAGATGATTCATGAATCAGTGAGATGAATACAAATATGGCTTACCAATCAATTGTGTCCATCTAAATTTAATCTTAATGCCTTGATTGATAGAGTTGTTGATGCCACAACAGTAGATCAATCCTTTATGTTTGAGTTCTAGACATGTTTCTAATTGTATCTTTAATAGTTGTTTGTTTCATGATCTTTGAATTCACTGTGAATCACCCTTGATGTGGCCTTGGTGTACTATTTGTACATTTCATCTCTCTTGTGTTACTTTGACAAGTAAAAACCCATATTTCAACTCAGCTTAATTTCAATCCTCATATGTAACATTGGTCTTTTGGAATTCAAATCTGTTTATACTATTTCGTATTTTGTGCACTTGACCAATCATTTTTCACACACAACTAATAAAAGAGTTTTAGAGAGACGTTCAAGAAAGAGGATTGAACGAGAAAGATCGCAAGAGTTCTTGACTGGGAAACCCTAGAAGGACTCAATCTTTATAGATCAATCAAAGTGAGAGCATGATTTGTGGCAATGTGATATTAAAAATCTATTTCTTTGATTTATAAACTCAGTATGTGTGGCTTAATATGATGTTTTATGGAAAGTTTTTTCCACGTTCTTCGAATGTGGTTCTACAGAGATCGAAGAACGTGCTTCGTATTCTCCGAATCCGGCCAAGATCAGGTACTAATTGCATTTCCTTCCTACAACCCCACTGAAGCTTATTACTCAAAATATCTTTTAACCGCCGGAGCCCGGAGCAAGGACTACAAAAAGTTCAATATAGATTCAAGATCTTCATCTAAACACTTCTTATGGAAGCTCCCATTCTTCTTACTATGACCTAATTTATCAAAGTTTAACCCCATTACCATCCTCCATCACTAAAGATTACTCTTTCAAATATCCTATCAAATATACCTTCAAGGAAAAGCGAAAAGATTACTCTATAAAGAAATCGTATAAGTATACTCTATAAAGAAATCATATAAGCAGTAACTAACAAAATATGATATTACCCGCGAACAAAAAATACACAAAGATTTTTGTTAGATTTGTAGAAGGTTTTTATATTTAAGAAAATTATGAAAATATTTACTACAATGAATTTAGTAATTTAAAGGATATACATAGTATTCTGAAAGTTCTATTTTATGTGTTATATTGTTAAGATTTAAAGCGGAAAATCTTTCAATTTTTGCATAAAAACAAATTTTAGTTTTGTCAGAAAAATGAAAATTTGCGATTTTGAATGAGATTTTGTGGTTTGGGTGGGAAAATAAGATGGTTTTGATGGGAAAAACAAGATTTTGCGGTTTTTAAGTAAAAACCAAAAATGACATGTGGCAACTGACTCAGTAGAAATTATATGTGTGGTAGCTGACTCAGCATATAGTTGACTAAGACAATCACTTTCAATGTTGACTTCAGCTTAAATTTGATAGTTGTGTAATTTCTTTTCAAAAAATATTTTAGTTCATGTTGGAATTGGCACCGTATTATAGTTGAATTATATAAAGTTATGATGGAAATTGTTCACGTTGAAAGATGCACTTTTCCTAGTTTAAAGCCAGTAAATAAAAAATGTGTTAAGTTATAAAATGAGAGCTTTTCCCAAATGACCTCATCTATTTGGTCAATTGCA
>OVBB01000872.1:0-17626 GCA_900406415.1 Isatis lusitanica
AAAGAGTGTAAAAATGAAAATGTCTTCTTTAGAAGTGCAAAACTGAAAAAAGTGTACCAAAAAAAAGTGTACTTTTGAAATTTCCCCAAACAAAAGTTGGAACGTTAGAGACCGGCGACGACATACAAAACAACGGATATGGTGTCGATTAGGTCTTTATTCCGGTGGCTAGGGTTTCATGCTTAGTCGGTTAGGGATTTTTTTTTAGACTACTAGGGCTTTTAACTCAGAGACTCGTAATAATAATGTAAAAAGAGAAGAGAAAGATGAGAATCGGTGTTGTGTATTATTCCAATAGGTATAAAGTCGTTTATATAGGAATACAAGAGATGTGACAAGGTAAATCTTAATGGAACTTATGTGCTTCTAATGGGCATCACATAATATTTCATAACAACTATATAATAATAATAATAGTATGTGAGAGTATAGAAATATATCATTTCTACATGTGACGTCACCACTGATTCTTATCTATAAGTAAGCGGTGAGGAAGGAGACAGGCATGGGTTTTTTTGTTTGATGAAAATTTACCCCATTTTTTTTGGTCTAATATTAAACTGATTAGTAAAAAATTAAAAGTTATGTATAAGTAAATTTCAACTTGTACACATTGTTTTTCGCCAACTAACGTTCACTGTATTTATATTTCCTAATATATCCTTAATATTTAAAACATTCTATAAAATTTATCCTAAATTAAATGATATTTTTACTAATATTTTTAAAAACGAATATAAGTTACTAAAACTGTTAAAAATTCCATCATTGTTTATGTAAAAATGAATCAGAAATCTGTTATAAAAGATCCAAATGATCACTAATCATATGAGTAGGAAAATACATGTATAATATCAATTAATTCGTTTATGTATTTTATTATGTAAAATATAATTTTTATTGTTCATTGACAAAAAAAAAATTATTGATTCTGAATTCTAATTTGTTTTAAATTTAGACCATATATGGAAACTTGATGTAATATTATATATAATCAAATCATCATTAAATATTAAAGTATCATTAAATTGTATTGAAATTAGATAAGTTCACATAAATTGTAATACAAAAATATCAAGTAAATTTTTTTCTGAAACTCTTAATCTCTTTAATATTATACTATATTAAATATTTTATTAGTTTCAAATCATAAACATATTAAAAATGAACATAATCTACTACATAACTGTGTTTGTAATATTTTACAAACACTTTAAACTACAAAATTTTAAATTATTTTGATATACAATATAATTTTATAAAATATTTAATAATTATTTTACTCTGCGCATGACGCATGTTATTACCTAGTAATTTAATTATATATGAAGCAGAAGATAAAACATATTTTCATTCAGAAGTTAAATAACAAACACACATAAGAAAACAAAGAAAAAAAAACGTAAGGGACACACAGAAAAACACAGAGACATAATAAAGAAAATAAGAAAAATCTCATTACTCATCAAATTGGCATCATTTAGACACCAATTTCTTCGAGGTAAAGTTAAGATCTTTCCAAAAAGCCCACGATTCTGTGACCTCTCTCTGCAAAATAGAACTTTCTTTCAAAAATCTTTTGAACCATAGACACAATTGAATTCTAAAATCTTTTGAACCATAAACACAATTGAAGATCGGGCCTGAAAGATTATTCCCTAACTCTTGAATTCCTCAGTTTGTGGTAATCTCAAGCGATGTTATGGCCAGAGTCAGCTTAGGTAGGTAAGTAGACGGTGTGCTAACCCATGACCTACAATAAAATGAGATAAAAAGATCCTGAATTATTTTTTTACTCTTTTAAATGTGGACTTAGCCTAAAATTTTTTTTAAGAATATAATATCTAATAAACCCAAGAAAAGTAACGCTAAAAGGTCAAAGATTAGTTAAAAACAAAAAAATTGCACAAATGCTGCATACAACTTTGAGCTGACACTGGTTATGGCATGCTTGTTATGACCATGTTTTGTAACAAAACCTCAAATGGAAGTGATGTACTCATCATGACCAAGCTACTCCTTTACCACAGCTCTGATTTTCTCAATTGCTACTCGATTATCTGTTGAATCAGTTAGTCATGGAACAATAAAGGAAATAATCCATTTGTTTTTGAGAGAGAAACCAGATAAAAAAACTTTTATTAGGATAGATAATAAAAAACTTACTATTGGAATCTAAGACACGAATGATTTCAATCTCTCTGCCCACATTTTTCGCCATGCTGTCCTTATAACCTACCACAATTTAGGATCAATTTCTTACATGAGTTTCCGTAAAAGGAGGAAGGTTTGAAATGACTCCCACTATTCTTCCATGACCTTATGTGAATGAATGAACGTTTTTACCATTAATGAAAGGAGGAAGTGAAATCGAATTTCAGCCATCCGATCAATTTCTGATCGAACAGTCCACATTGAACCTCACAATAATAGGTGAAATTTTGATTTTGCCATTAATGAAAAAATAAAACAAAACAAATCTGAACCGTCAGATTAAACAACGATCAAACGGCTCACTTTTAATCGTGTTTACCTCTGACCCCACACTCACACGTTAAAGTCTCTCTCTCTCTTCCCTCTCATGTTGAATTCGTACGCTCAAANCCCCAACCACACCAAATCGCACATTAACTCATTTCTTCTTCCTTCTGCTTCTTTGTTCTTTGTTTTTCTGCCCTTCTTTCTCCTCTCCAGATTCAAGATCTGCGAATTGAAGACAGTGTTGGAAAGATAAAGGTTTGTTCTTCTTCGTTCCTTCTTCTTCTTCTTCTCTCTCTCTCTCTCTCTCTCTCTCTCTCTCTCTCTCTCTCAAAAACCCTCCCTCTCTCTTCATCTCTTTCTCTTCATCTTGAATTACCCACAAGTATATATACAAAATAAAGTTGTTTTCGAAGTCTATTAGGGTGTTATTTCAAGAATTTGTAGATTGTATAGGCTGAATCGTCAGATGGTAATAAAGCAGGTTCGTCTAACTGGTACAACTAGTTTCATTGGTCCAACTAGTGCAACTAGTACGATTAAAAAACTAAGCGAAACGAGTATAAGTGGTATGGCGAGTAAAACTGGTACAACTCGTATCATTGGTCTGATTAGTATCACTGGTATAATTGGTACAATTATAAAAATGAGCAAAACGAGTATATCTGGTCTGACTAGTATAAATGGTACAACTTCAGCTTGTTGATGATGTTTAATTACTTTTTTTTGCAGAGGACAATGGAACATCTCGTCGTACATTTTGATCACGGGGGGTATTATTCAGATCATGGTGATGATGTAAGGTGGAATAGGAAAGAACGTGGCGTTTGTAGTGTATTTATGAAGGGAAAGTTAGAGGAGATAACATACTCTCGGTTGGTCAGTAAGATAAGGAGTAAGATTATGGTTGAGGTTAGGACGAAGCTTCTTCTCAGTTATATTTCGTTGTTAGTCGAACCTAAAAGGCCTTCATACATCTTTGATGACGAAGATGTTTTAGCTTATTTGATGGAAGTTAATACCAGTAAGTGTAGGAGTGTTTTGCACATGGAGTTTACGGATTTCAACCCAGAAAGCCATAGTTCAGAGCAGATTGGTTTGGATGATGAGCTTATGAGTGATGATAGAGTGGATCAAAGTATTGGTGATAGCATGGAGTTGACGATTGTTCAGCGTGTTTCAGATGATGAAAATACTCATGGTTATAGGGATGGCTATTATTCGTTTGATAAAGCTTACGTTCCACTTGATGTAGAAAATACTGAAGTTGTTAATGTGAATGGGAAGATGGGCTGGGTTTGGTTGTAGGACAAGAACTTAGAAGCAAGGAGGAAGTGAGAGACATAGTGTTGAGGGCTGTGCATCGAGAGTGCTTTGAGATAAGGACGATGAACTTAACACATGTGTTATATGTGGTACAATGTCGTGTAAGAACTTGCCCCTGGCACTTACGGATTTCAATACCTAGGGATTCAAGTTTGTTAACGGTTGCAATATATAGGAAAATGCATTCATGCTCTCGGCTGGATACTGCAGTAATGAAAAACAAACAGAAAGGCAGACCAAGCTTGGTTGCATCTGTGATACATGAGGATTATCCGGGGCAGTTCAAGACTCCAAGTGCAAAAACTCTCGTTGATTTGGTACAGCGTAGGCTTAGTGTGAAAGTTTCTTACTCTACTGCTTGGAGAGGGAAAGCTTTAACTGCTAGTGATGTGCGGGGTAGTCCAGAAGAGAGTTTTTAAATGCTGCCATTTTATTTGCATATGTTGGAGACGGTGAATCTTGGTACAGTGACAGAAGTGGAAGTGGATGATGAAAATCGGTTTCAGTATCTATTTATCGCATTGGGAGCTTGCGTTGAAGGTTTTAAAGCCATGAGAAAAGTGATAGTTGTGGATGGAACGCATTTGAAGAATGTACATGGTAGAGTTCTTCTTATTGCTCTTGCTCAGGATCCTGAACATCACCATTATCCCATTACTTTTGGTGTAGTTGATGGCGAAAAAAATGATAGTTGGAGCTAGTTTTTCAATATGTTGAAAACGCTGATATCGGATGCTCCTGAGCTTGTGTTTCTATCGGATAGAAATACAAGTATAATCAATGCAATAAGCAGCCGTTTCACATGTTAGGAAAGATGTACTCAAGCAGAAGTTCTTGGAGTGCGCACACTGTTATGTAGAGTCTGAGTTTCTCGTCCTCTATGATGAATTCAAGGAAAGTTATCCACAAGCTGCAATTTATCTCCATAAAAGTATTGAGGTTTGGAAATGGGCAAGATGTTATTTTCCAGGTGACAGGTACAATATAGACACCACCAACTCTGTCGAAAGTCTTAACAATGTTTTGGTAGACGCAAGGAAGCTGTCGTTACTACCAATGATTGATGTCATTTTGGCAAAGATCATTCAGTGGTTTAACAAATACCAAAAGGCTTCTGCTGAAGTACCTGAGCTACAAACGCTAGTTCCGCATGTTCATAAAAAAATGCATAACCAGCTTCCGCTTGCTAAGAAGTTAATTGTGCAAGAGCTGAACCCCTTTCAGCTTGAGTACAATGTCACTGGGAAATATGGCATTCCATATCTAGTTGATTTGAGGATGAAGACTTGCAGCTGCAAGTATTTCGATATACACAAGTATCCATGCTTGCATGCGCTAGCGGCCATCATAAAGCTTGCAGAAACAACACAATAGGAGCTTGATATACCCCAATTTTTCTCAAAGTATTATTGGACTGATCAGTGGGCATCAGCCTATCGCAGAACAATTTATCCGGTACCTCATCATTCTACTTGGGTTGTTCCGGAGGAAATCAAATCACAGTGTGTCTTACCAAAGCTGTACAAGAATAAGAAAGGAAGAGTACAAGTGACCCGTCACCCAGGGGTTGGTGAAACTCGAAGGAGGAGAACAACTTGAGTGCCATTTCAGAGGTGGTTTGAGGAGGGTGACAACTCTGGATGTTAGTTGTGTTTGGTTTGTAATCTACTTATATTTGTGTAAGCTTTGCATGAATGAATGTTATTTCTATCAGGTATTACTAGGTACAACTAGTGCAACTTTATATACCGCGTCAAATATGTCGAGTACAACTGGTACGATTGGTACAACTCGGGTGTAGTACGATTGGTACAACTAGTACAGGTAATATGACTATTACAATTGGTATTATTAGTACAAGTAGTATAACTCGTACAACTCTATTGTAGTTGAACCTTGTATAAATTTGGTAATAAATCTCTTTGATGCATTTATAATGCATTTATAATACAATTCTCATGTTAGATAAGCCAACAAAACACTGAAAACACCATTCCATAACAATATGAGTGATTTAAAAGCTAACTTCACTGATGGGATTGATGATGATGTTATCATTCCATCATCTACCTTATACTTCTAATGTTACTTTCACAATCTTAAGCATATAACATAGAGTTTTATTATGAAATTATTTTTTTCACATCTTTATTGTATAGGAATATGTAATAAGTAGTTTATATACTTAATTTTAAAAGTACAACTAGGTAAATTTGATTCACAGCATCGTAATACTAGTTACAAGTTATTATGACGAAGGTACAACTCTTTACAAAAAAAAAAAAAAAAAAAAACNAACTGAAGCAATGGTACAACTCTTCACAATTTTTTTTCTCACGGAATTCAATTTTCTTAAGGACATTTTTTCATGAGTTTCTAAATCCTTTTGGTGGACTTTTCAGACTTTATACGAATTGTACCAGTTGTACTATTGGAAGTTATAATACTAGTTTTACTAATTGTACTAGCTATACTAGTTATACTACTTCGATAACAAATATATAAAATAATGTTAAGTCTGAAAATAATTAGATTCATAATTAAGTCTAAGTACTTAAATTCATAACAAGTCGAAAATACATAAAAATAAAATAAAATAAGTTCTCATTTTCGAACATATGGGGACTACAACAGATGTGAAGGCTTTAACACTTTCTTAGGCCTTGGAGTTTTTGGAGTTCTTGAACCTCTCTTACACCTTTGGATCAACCTCCTTGCTCTAAGGACTTTCTCGCTGGACCTGTAGATTTTTCTCACCGGAGGGAAAAAAATCAATGAAAATAAGCCCATAATGCACCAAAACCAGGCTGAATTATCATAATGCAAAAATCAGTGCAAAAGGTGTCAAAGTGAACCATTTCTCACCAAAACCAGGCTGGGCTGTGACAGTCGGAGGAGACTACGGAGGAGAAGACAGAGGTTGAGTTGTTTGAGTTGGTTGAGTAGCCGCACCAAAATAAGCATCCGCAATCGCCTTCTCTGAAAGCTCTGCAATCGTGTTTGCCGCATCAACAGCCTCCTCATCAGCAATCGTGTTTGCCGCATCAACATCCTCCTTATCAGCAAAAGCCTGATCTGCAACTATAACAGCCTTCTCTACTATAATCCTAACAATACTACTTAGAGGCTGTTTCTCAACCGCAGCAACAGGCTCCTCATCACTTTCCCCAGCAACTTTCTCCTCATTCTCTGCAATATGAAAAGAAGTATAAGTAGTATAACTCGTATCTCTCCATCCTAATTATACTACATTCTCAACACAACATACCATCAACACACTGTGGAGCCGTTTCTTGTCCAGCCGTTTCCCGAGGCTCTGCACCTGTCTCCTAAGGCTCTGCTGCTTTCTCCTAAGGCTCTGCAACATAAGCAAATTGCAACACAAATTCAATTCAACACTTTCAACATAACTGTAACAAAAAAATTAAGAGAAATTTACCTTCTCGAAATGGTGTTTGGAAACCACTCATCTCGTCGTTTCCCCCAGTCCATTGAAAATCTCTTCTGAAACCTTCCAAAGATTCCACTCTCTTATCCAGCCGCCCTACCGCCTCTTTCATCTCCTTAAACCCTTCTTCCATTCTGTTCATCATATTCTTTATAGCTTCCTTCACATCATCCGGTTCTTCAACTCGTGGTGCAGCAGCCATTTGCACACCTCCAACCACTTCAAACCGTTCTTCTGCTTCATCTGGTTCATCTGGTTCATCTGGTCCAGCTTGAGATTGTACATCTTCCTTCCACCTATCCTCCCAGAAGATCTTCCCTTGTTGGAAGACTAATATCCTGTTCCAACCGTCAACAATAGGGTCGCTTGCATCATCATCATTACAAAGCTCATAGTCCACCAACAAATCATCTTCCATGACCTGCTCCATGATGCCCATTTCATCACTGACGATCCAATAAACTATGAATAACTTGAAGCATAAAAAAAAAATATAAACACCAAAGTAACATATGAACACCAAATAAATAACCTGAAAGTAAATTCTAACCTTTGTATTATTTCATTCAAACCAAACCCAATTGCGCCAGTGTCCCTAAACTTCCATCTGCACATTCTCAGACATTCAGGATCAGCCATGTCTTGTTTCTCTCGAAACTGTCTTCAGAGCTAGAATAGCTTCAAATGCCAAAATCTGCACTTTTTTTTACAAGTTATACCAGTTATAATCTCATACAATTTATCTTAATTTGGAAAAAATTAAATGTCAATTACCTGTCCACATGGGCTATCTCATCCATGTTGTGCTCAAATGTGAAACGACCCCATGGGAATGTTTCACAAAAATCCAACTCCTCCACAACTCTCATGAGGAAAGGCTCTATTTTGCCTCCATACTTTGACTTTCCTTTCATCACAGTCGCTAGAAAGTACAACAGTGCCATCTGCAGGCGATCATCACTGTCATCATCCTCCATCTCCAAAAGCTTACCCAGCACTTGTTTAGCAGATATACCTTTCTTCTTCACTTTCGGAAAGTGACGCTTAACAAAGCTCATGCTCCCCACCTTCTCGTAATCATTCGGGTACATCTGGCAGTCTAAACCCGTGAGGAGGGCATGTTCGTGGATGGAGTACCGAATGGGCACACTATTCACCATGAACCAAGCTTGTTTCCGTTTGTCTGTTTTTTCAGTCCGGAGAAGCAACATCCACAACCCCATAACCTTCCTTGTCCTGTGGCTATGCATATGGAAAATATGCCTGAACTGAGCGCGATTGAGAAACCAGTCCTTCTCGTGCTTCTTCAAGTGTTTTAGTACTTCTTTGAAATTATATTGAGTACACTTAGACGCCAATGTGCATCCCTTTTCAAACTCGGACGTATTAAAGTAATATCCAAGTGGTTACAAAGGGTGTACATGCTCATGCTCACCCTCAAAGTCCTGAAATAAAATCCTTAATACCAATCGTACCACAAATACCAGTTCTATCAATCGTACCAGTTGTACTAATAATACTACTTATTCTAATTATACTACTTATCCGCGAATATTACTTATCCTTTCTACTTATACTACTTATATACTAAATTATCAACTCAGCATACCATGTTATACAATATGTATACAAAATTATATACTACTTATATCACTTGTACTAATTAGACTAATTCAACTACTTATACTATTTGAACTACCTAGACCAATTATACTAAATAGACTAGTTGAACTATTTCGCCTAGTTGTGCTAATCGTACTACGCGAACCAATTGAACTAATTATACTAGTTTAAGTACTTAGACTAGTTTAACTAATTACACTAATCGTTCTAATTAACCTACTTATACTACTTAAATCAGTTATACTAGCTATGGTTAGGGTTTAGGGGATCATTTACCTGCACTGTAGGCGTCAGCGATGGTGAAGCCCGTGAAGCCGCCGATTGACACAGAGGAGCCCGTGAAGCCGAAGGTGAAGCCGACGGTGAAGCCTGTGAAGCCGTAGGTGAAGCCGCTTGCGATTGCGACGGAGATACACTGATTCTTACTTCTTTAACTGGAGCCACATGGGAAAGGGGAGAGGCTGTCACCGGAGCCGGCGGAGGCGGAGCCCCGGAAGTTTTCTCCTTTAATTTCTTCTGAGATCTCCTCTCCTCTTCTCGTAGTGCAGCAGGACGCTTCTTCCTGGGTTGTTTCGAACTCGACGCCGGAGCCTCCGAACTCGACGACGGAGGAGGAAGACTTGCCTTTGTCACCGTTTTGGATTTTTTCTTCGCCCGTCGATTCTCTTTTTTCCCTTCTTTACGTGGTGGCATTGAAAAATTCTGGAGTTGCGTGGAGAAATCGGGACGAGATTTATACTTCGGCGGCAGTGATTTGTCGGCGACAGTGATTCAGGGAGTTAGGGTTTCGGGGAGGATTGATTTTGGGACCCTTGGTTTCGTGAAGAGAGAAGAGAGGAATGAAGAGAGGAAAACGATGAGTTTTGGGTTAGTAAAGTGAGGGTTAAAATCGACATTTTACGCACATTTTCATTAAAAAGAAATAAATGGTAAAAAATGGGAGGTCATTTCAGAATTGGCGATGACCAATAAGGTCATGTGAGAAATTGATCCCACAATCTATGACATTAGTGGGCCTGTGAAACCTCTCTCTCTCTCGGGCTCTTTACGATGTGTGGATAATTTATTCTATCCTTAGTAAAATCATGAATTAGTGGAGTATTTTCTTAATCCCATATCAAGTAAGTTGGGGGTTTTCTTCTGATCTTCAACAAACAAAAATAATTTTAGTGAGTAAGAAATATATATAAGTTTAGTGAGTAAGAAATATATATATTAGTGAGAGACTTAAACCCAAGTCCATAGGCCCTAAAACTCTACCTCATCTATTTTTTCATCAGCAATATCGTTGTCTTCGTCATGCGATGTATGGAGAGAATAATATTTTTTTAAGACATTATGAAAATTTAATGATAAAACATCTGAATCCGGTTTGATAGATTTTGAGCTTTTGGATATCCGATTTCCAACAAATTAAAACGGATCTTAAATCGCGAATGAAAATACCACATATAACGTAATCCTAACTTTTTATAAACTTTTCTAATTTCTAAAATCAAATTGCTGGCTGAATTTATCTACCACTTATTTTTTCTGTAAAAGTTTCAATTGTTTTTCTGTATCTTTGTAATTTTCGAAGTTAAAAAGATCTACCGATAACTATTCAATAAGGGTTGAAAATCTTGGCATCACAAAGAGTAAACAAACACATGACAGTCTGGAAAATATTATAAGGGGACTTTTCGATAGCAAGTTAGTAAATAGACCACATAACTTATATTTTTGCTTGATTAATTTAATTATTTTGAATTTTACAGGAACTGGATGTGAAAATGTTGTCCAAATTCCATGATAAAACCATAAATATTCTTTTTTGTGGTGAGGAATAAAAATACGATATGGAAGAAAGGATTAATGGTAGACGATATATATGGTGAATCTCCTATCCTTGTCCGTCGATTTATTCATTCAAATGATTGATAAACAAGTTAATTGGAATCATATATTAGAGACGTGGGTGAATAATTCGGAAGGATCATTTGATCAGAGACGGACGTGGGTGAATAATGCGGAAGGATGGTCGAGGGAAATTGTTGAGAAACAATAAAGAATCCCAACTCGGCTTTTGATGGGTTTCAAATTTCAATTACTCATGAGTGAAGTTGAAGCTGGAAGGTTTAAGCAGCAACCAAACCTAGTGAAAAACAACAATATAAAAGAATGTTTTTGATAGGAAACTGATTATACACCTTTAATTTGGAAGATCACAGGAGCTTTGATATATATATATATATATATATTAGATTAGATCAGGATCCGCGTGATACGCGAGTGAAAGTGAAATATTTGAAATTTTATAATTGATAATCTGCATACAATGATTTATATATTTAGATTTTGAATTAAAGTTTGTCTTAAAATATCCAAAAATCTATATTTTATAATTCACAGTTAAGAAATTTAGATACTCGAGAAAAAAATAGAAACATTTTTTTCTAAAAAATAAAATTCGAAAAACATATCTTAAATATTTTGTTATTTATAAAATATTTTATTGAATTAAATATTAAAAGATTCAAATTTATAAAATTTATATAAAAATATTTTTCTATTAAAACATAAATTTTCTCATGTATAATAAATCACACACAATAACACTTTTATCAAGTAATTATTGTTTATCTTACAATAATTTTGTAGGGAAAATCTGATAGATAGATTTGACATAGGTTACAATTATATTAATTAATACTTTTGAACGTTCAGTTTTATATAATAAGATAAGATATTTGGTCTTCTTTTTTCTTATATGAATTAGAAAAACTAAATTATTCTTTTTATTTAATATTTTTTATCTGAGAAAATAACTATTATCTATTTTACTTTTTGTTCAATTAGGAAAGAAGACGTAATCCTAAGCCCATGAGGAATTGAAAATTTCTGAAGAAAAAAAAAAGAAAATATAGAATTTTTTAAAAATTGTATTGTAGTTGCATGTTTGGTGTAAATTATGAAAAACCTAAGCTATTTATGTAGATATAAATATTTGCAAACTTTAAAAAAGGTAATAATCATTTTAAAGTTCCTTATTGGGATATTTTTTTTGATGCTTTCTTTTCTACTTCAAATATATCATTATGTTTATGTCCTTTAGTTTTATTTTAATACATCTTTGCTTTATAATTTAAAGAGAAAAACCCTCAAATACTATTGTCTTGAATTTTTTGATGAAGTCGCAGAGGGTTTCTTCCGGTCCTTGGGATAGGGAGTAGAGGTCCGCATCGGATGTTGAGCGGCTTATGAACAATGGGTAATGTTTCAGGAAGGCCAGAGACAGTTGTTCCAAGTCATCGATCGAGTCTCTCTCCAGACGCGAGAACTATGACAGGGTCGTTCCCTTCAAGTGCTGGACGAATATGAGGCAGAATCTGGCGTCTTTCTCCTTGGGCTTGAACCTGGTCCGGTCTATGGAAGGTTGTCATGTGGGCTTTCGTGTCCGTCGCCCCGTCATAGAAAGAGATTCAGATCTTGCCAGGGTCGGAGACTCTAACGATTGTGATCTTCGAGGTGAAAGGGATCTTCAGGGTCTCTTCCAAGATACTTGATCGATCTCGGGAGCTGCGCTGATTGCTTTATGGACTTGTGATCTTACTTCTCTCATTTGGCTTGTCATGAGGTCTGGTCGGGCACAAAGTTCGTCCATCTCGCTTCTCCGGCTAGCGGGTTGAGTTGCTCGGCCTACCCTTTCCACCTTTTCTTGTTGTTCGGCTAGTGCTTGTTGTTCGACCAAGAGTAGGTTTTCTTCGTCTTCGGTGAGGTCTCTTTCTTTTCGTATGTCTCGTCTTCGTCTTGGCAGGCTTTGTTTGCGGTGGTTCTTCCGCTTTCGTCATTGGTCACCACCGAAGCTAGTTGTACGGTCGTTTGCCTTGGGATGCTCTTTTGTTGCAGCGGTATCAGCCCGGATGGGTCCACACTCGTCCCGACTGGGATTTGTTCGCTTGTGTTTTGCCCTCCTGGCATGGCCGTTTGCAGCGAGGGCCGAAGACGTCGTCCTTCGATGGTCTGGTGGCTTCTCCCCAAGTCTCCTCTTGGAAGGAAGCTCCTAGCTCGGTTCTTGTCTCGGATTGCCGCCAGTTCCTCGTCCACCTTCTTGTCTTGTTGGGCTTGCTTTTCCATGAATGTGGCCAGCATGGTCTTCAGCTCGGCTATTGATGCTGTATCTTCTTCCGCTCCAGTTGCTCCGATCAGTTGGGTGTTTCCACCATTCGTCGGGTCGTTCGCGGCCATCACTTTTATTTCTAGTGTCCTCTTGTCTTTAAAGTCTAGAATATTTCTCGTCCCCACAGACGGCGCCAAACTGTGAGAGCCGAAACTCACACAATCAAAACTTATAAGAAGCGGGGGCTCGAAAATCCTATTTTATAAGAACTCAAGGACCGAAATCGAAAGTTTATTTAATTATTGTTCTTTTTTCCAAAGTACAAGAATTTTCGTAAAAACTTAATGTCTTACAATACAAAAATCAGATGAGATGGCTTTAACCTAGTACAAGCTATCATATATATACTAGTAGACTTGAGATGCTGAGGAGAGCTACTTCCGATGTGGGATGGTGGTAACTCTGACAATTAATTAATTTGATTATCTTGGGCTTGACTTGAGGTCCAACTTTCATGAATACTGTGTACAGTACGCGCGTGAACAGTACACGCGTGAACAGTGTTTCGTGAAACAGTACATGTGTGAACAGTACACGTATGAATAGTGTTTCGTGAACAGTATGCGCATGAAAGGTGTTTTGTGAACGGTGTGATTGTTGCTTGGATTGATGTTCTGCTCACCCAATCTTTCTTTAAGATGGAATTGGTGAGCTGGTAGTGAGTTACATGGTTTAGAGACAAGTTTTCTGGTCCTTAGAAAAGTCTTTAGCTGGCTCAATCGCTCTCGGAGGGAGTTGGCGAGCTGTTTTGGTCATTGGAAAACTCTTTAGCTTGCTCAATCGCTCTCGGATGGAGTTGGCAAGCTGGTTTGGTCATTGGACAAGTCTTTTGTGTAAATATTTTGAATTATCGGCTCATCAATCTCCGAGGGTAAGGTTTTGACACCAACAGTCGGATGCATGAAGATGTGTTGTACCCTCAGAATGTTCCACAAGGTTAACTTCCTTTCCTTTACTTTTAGCGGATTCTTTATATAGAGTACAAAGATGTGCAGGGTACGACATAATCGGGACCAATGTCCCTTCGTCATCTGAAACAAGTATCCTCTCGCTTCTGGGAGGTACTCCCTTGGATTTTTTTACCCTCTAAAGTTTGTTCAGACCGGTTCCATTAGAAAGAATTTCTGTTATACGAATTGTTTCTCCCACGTCCGCGATTGTTTTGACCGCCACAACCTTAGAAAGATTTGTTTTCTCTCATCGGTTTCTTAACATTCATTGCTTTCATTTCAGGGAATGCTTTGGGTCCTGAAGGTCGAGTCATGTGATTATTTATGAGGAGCTCGTTACTCTTTTCCACTATTAGAGCGCTGCAATCAAATCTGAAAATTTGGTATATCCCCTCATCCTGTACTGCCATTTCAGGGTGATGTGGTTTTTGTGGAATGTGGTGTACGTCTTCTCAAGCATTTGAGATTCAGTTATGGTTTCACCACAATACCTCGGTTTGGCCACAATTCCCAATATAGAGAAATTGTAGTTCAACACTTTGTCGAAATCTTGGAACCTTAGACTTTGCCACTCATCCTGAGCAAGTGGAAGTGTTATATCTTTTTGATGATTGAAATGATATTTCAGAGACTTCCAAAGCTCTTCGGATCCCTCATGTGTGCATAGTCATATATAATACTTTCATCAAGGTGTCTCCCAAGGAAGATCACCGATTTTGGCTTTTCTTGGGCCGTTGAAGTATTTTTCTCTTTGATGGTTTCCGATAAATCTTGAGATTCCAAATGATGTTCGACATTAGAAGTCCAAAAAATGTAATTAGCACCAGTTATGTCTAGAGCCGGAAATTGGAGCTTCTCCATGTTTGCCATTGGATTTCGAAAACGAAATTATCAAATTTTATCAGTACGGTATTATTATTTTGGTTTTAAGATGAACTGTTTACATGAATAATTCAAGCGCTTACAAGGAAAAACAATGCATAAAAAAGTAATGCAACGGTTATGGTAAACTCGGTCGGAGTAAATTCTCTTATGAAGAGACCATAAATCGAAGTAAAAATTACAACCATACATAAAATCAAAAAACGAATCATCTTTCTTACAAAATGAAATCTAAATAAATTTATTAGAAAAAATATGTGAGAGAAGATTAAATCTTTGAGTGAAGTGAATGAATGAAAGATAAGTGTACTTATAGATTAGAAAATACTGTTCATTAGCCGTTAGTAACCGTTAGAAAGTAAAAAAAAAAACACTTTTTAAAACTTTTCTTATGACCATTGGAAATAGTAAATAACAATAAAAATTTGTAACAATTTTAATATGATATCAGAAAATTAATTTACTAGTTCAGATACAGAAACATAAATTTAATATTGATTATGATATAAAAGTAAATGATTATGATATAAAATTAAATGATTATGATATAAACAGAAATTTAAAGATAAAATTATGGTAATTAAATCATCCATATTATGACAGTAAGTAAATAAATATGTGATTTTAATTATCCATAGAGGCATAATAAGTAAATAAATATGGTGATTACAGTCAACAAAAATAAATTAATAACAAAGTAAATAAATATATATGGTGACTTAAGTTATCAATAGAAATACAATAAATAAATAAATATGATCATTAAAATCAACCATAATAACAGAGTAAATAAATAAATATGATGACTTTATTCAACCATTTTAAAATAGTGGTACTATCGTCCATTGTTGTGCATAATACACTGAAAAGACATAATATTAGTAAAGAAAAATTAATGATGAGGCGGTCGAGTCACACTCTGGTAACATTAAATACATATTTTATGGATCATAATGGTAGAGTGATCATGCTATAATTATATACTTATACTTATGCTTATGAGATGTGCTCATAGTTAGAAGAATAATAGAAATAGACTAAAAGAAAAAGGAGAGAAATAGAAAGATCGTGCCTATTATTACTGGTATATCTTTACAATGAACGAATACATTCATTCATTTATAGAGTACAATTGGACAATTTTGACTGTTGTAATTAATTGATGTGGACTCCAAATCTTAACTTTTATAACTGAACAAAATTATTAATTATGGTGGTGGTCCTGGTGGAGCTCCAAAATTATTAACAGAACCACCACCATGGTTAATCATTTTGCTCCAAATTTCTGAGTTTTAATTATTTTTGTTCAATTGGCTTTTTTGTTTTTTGTTTTTTTTTGTTAATACATACGTCTCTTTGCAAATACCTTTACAAAATATTGGGCTTTGTACCTTGGGTATGCGGTTATGCCCCATTATCTAGAGATATGGAAAACCAGAGGGAATTGCTTACGTGGAACAACGCTCGACACTAATCAACCAATCATAATATTACATATAAGAAATTAAAATATCAGAAAATATTGAAGAAAATCTAAAATGAAATTTTGTAAATTGTTTAATTGTGTGGAGAAAAAAGCTCCGCAGAGAAAACTGAATTTTGTGGCTGAAGAACATTCTCCCACACCTCTCTCTCTCACTCGTTGAAGCTAAAGGGAACTTAGAAGACAAAGATGGTGGAAGATGAACAATGAAGAAGAATCATTGTTCTTGTTCATACATTATTGACCCTGTTGTTATGTTCCTCTCATGGCCTGTTACATCGTTCCTTATTACCACAACCCAGTTTTGTTTCGTCCCAGTCGAAAAATCATCGGTCACCATCACCGTTTCTGCGACAAGCTCTTGAAGACAAGAGTTAGTCTTCCTCGAAGTTCCGCCATTAGCGACGGTGGTGTCTCCTACAATACCTTAGTCTCCGAGGTGAGCCAAAGATTTTATTTTTTTTTCGGGTACAATTCATTAATTTTCGCTAATTGTTAGAAGATTTGTGTACTGAAAGAGACGAATTGCTAAATATCTGAAATATCTGATCTTAATCGAATATTGTTGAATACCATCTGACTGTAATATAGAAATGAGCTCCAAAAACAAAACAAAAAAATCTTCATTTTGTGTTCAAATTAAGATTCTTTATGACATTTTGATGCAGCATAGATTTAGGATAATTACCAATTATTTGTATTTTCTATATTGTAGAGTTGTTAGGTTTAATTCAGTTGTTATTGATATTGATATTTTGATAAAGAGTTTTGATAAACACTAGGAAGAAGAGTATTCTCAGTCCTTGTTTTCGGTTAGATCTTTAGAGATGTCAATGAGTTCAAGAAAGCTTGGTTTATTCGGGGATTCTTAGACTAAACGAATATCTTTGCATCTGTCTAACTTCAGATAAGTCACAGTTTTTACTTCTGTTTCAAGAATTTTGGTTAATCTTTTGGTGAATCCAGTGTTCAATGTTCGATTACTACACTTATTCTTCTTTATTCAATGTAAAATTACATGTTTATATAGTGAAGTTGTTTCATTTTGTCGATGTTAATGGTGTTTGGCTCCACAACCAAACTTGTTTTTTTTTTTTCAGATTTATACCTTTTATTATATGTTTGATTACATATTACTTCAGTTTAGTGAATATTAATGTGGTGTGGATATGATTGTGAATTAGGCTGTGAGGCTTTTGGTTCCACAAGCAAGCTTTGATTCCTCAAAGCTTAAAGTTGAGTTCTTAGGGGAGCTACTGGAGAATAAAGCTAGCAAA
>OVBB01000873.1:7395-17619 GCA_900406415.1 Isatis lusitanica
TTAAATTCCACCACTAAGCTACACAGACCTCTGAGCAGTACTTACAGTAGCCTTGATATAAAATGTTATTTAAAAAATAGAAGTCGAAGTGGTTGTATAAAATGTTAATAGCCTTGATTTATATCGATAGCCTTGAGTTGACGAATAATAGTCACTAATAATGATTGTTTTTTCAAACTTTATTACATAACCGAATATATAGCATGTTTTTCTAACATTTCTTTCTTTGGTCCCTAACTTATGAATCACGTGATTAATGTTCTCTTTGTATAGTAAAGAAAACCCTAATCCCGCGACTTCTAAATCTCTTACGTACGTGATTGTTCTGTCATCCTCTTTTGTGTAAAAGAGTTCTCTACAATGTTTTTCTCACGATTTTTTTTTAAAGTTTCAAAGTTATATACGATTAAAATAAAAATCAAAGAAAACAAAAACTTGTAAATAGTAGTATTTGATAGTATGTATAAATAGAAGCCTAGGCGGCGGAGTCTACGGTGGGGTCCTTGGTGGAATTTCCCTGTGTGCAGGAGCCAACCAAATTTTAAAGCCTCCTTTCACTTTTGTCATCTCAATACATTTATCACTTTTATACTGTATTCCTTTAGTTTCCGCAACATCAAGTGTGTATATTTATATGCATGCGCATTCTTCTACCAATATTGTAATGATTTTTGCTTTGAAGAAATATATAAAATAGGTAATAGCTCTAGTTAAAGTGGACGATTACATCATTCACATGATTTACAAACTGCAAAATATATGTTTTTTGTCATAAAATATAAAGCTTATACTTATGATAAAGCTGTAATTTACGATGCTAATTAACATAATTTTTTTCGAGTGCTCATACTTGAGGAGATTGAATAGAAATACGCATAGCGGCAGATAAATCAGATTTAGGAAGCAAGAGATGTCATATGTATAGTTAAGTATATGCTTGAATAGTAACAGTATTTATTAAACTCTTTAAATAAACATGATATATCTTTTAATATGTCGTTATGTCCTACTACATATGGAAAAAATGGTTCGGTGAAAAAACAAAAATAAGTGTGTGTGGTGAGTGACTGGTAGGGGCCATATAGTGGGTTTTGTTGATGGTGATGGTGCCTTTGACTTTATTCTACTGAATCTATTGACCACTTTGCTTTTCTATATTTTGGTTTATTTGTTATTCCCTCTTTTAATTTGTGTATTTTGTCATTATTGTTTAATTTGGAAATGGTATATTCCTATTCTTGGAAGCATGGCGGCGTTTTCAGACACATGCGAGTTGAGAAGGTATATAATGACATCCATACACATATAGTCGATCATGTGGTTCTGATATAGCGATATTCGTCCCCTCATTTGAAGACTGGTAAAAAATGTATTATAGGTCAAACCCCAAAAAAGTTTAGAAATTATCTCGTAAATCATTTTTTTTGAAATTTGATTTTTTTTTTTTTTTACTTAGTGTTGGTATTTTAGTGGTGATGCAAAGAGATTGGTCTTTTTATGTTCTGGATTAATTAAAATCTTTGATATAAAATGTTATTTAAAAAAAATGAATTTTCGAAAAGTTGATTTTAGATATGTGAAAGATTATGGATTTAAGGTCTAGAATTTCTACCATTTAAAAAAAGATCCAAAAGAAAGATATTTTTTTGACTTGTTGTAATTACAAATTAACCATAGCATAATGAATAATGTAACAATATACATAAGAAAATAACTGGACGACTCAACTTTGCAAGGTTTGGAATTTTCCAAAAAATTCAATTCTCTATAACAAAGTTTTGATATAAAACTTACTTAGACAATGAAGAAAACATATTACATCTTCTATTTTCAAGAGATAAAATTTATCATATTTTTACAAATATTAAGAAAACATATTAAAGTTTAACTACAAATGCCTCATTATTTGTGATTAACAATTTTTAATAAATTCAAGTTTTTTTTACAATTTATTATTAAACCCTTAATAAATCCTTAATAAAAAACATAAAACTTTAGAATTTATCATTTTGCAATATTTTTTTTAAAAGATTTATTTTTCAAAAATAGAGGAAATATGAGTGAATTAAACACAAAATCTGAAGGCTCACTCTTCATACAACAGCACATACTTGGTGGGAGACAACCCTTTCTGTACGGGTAGGGGAAGATCTTGTATGTGTGAGTGTGATAGTTAGGATGTAAAATATAATTATACATTTAGAAATGTTAACAGTATATATGCAATATATAGTCAAACATGCATAGAATCCTATTTACATTTTATATTTTTTTGGTTTTTTTAAAGGGGGAGAAAAGTCAATTAGGAATATCTTTTGTCAAATCATTAGTATTCTTTCAACTCGTGTGAAATTAAATAAACTTGTTTCTAAGTGCACCTATGTGGTGGCTAAAGGGCGGCTTTTCTTAGCCTTTGAATTCATTGCGAAACAATGTACCGATTAATTTAGATTATATATATAATTTTCAAAGCAAATGTGATTATTTACAATACAATTTTAGAATACAAATGTGTACTATTCTGTTCAACAATGGGCACTATGAGAGGCCTAGGGTCGGTTTTTGTAATATTGTATATTTCAACTTCAACAGAAAGAGCAATCGACAGTACTTTGGAATCTCCTTTAAGACAGGCAATATTCATCGTTCATTTGATAGTTTATAACATCATTTTTTCCTTTTTGATTTACACGAGTATTACGCGTGCCCACTTGTTGTTTTAAAAGGAAACAAAAACATTTGCATGTGCGAATGGAGAATTCACACAAAATCGTCTAATGTAAAATTACGTTTTCTTATAATAAGATATTAGTAAAGAACTGTTTTGTACATCTATTGCTGTTAGTAAGAAGAAGAAAAAACACCAAGGAGTAGATAAATTGATAATGATATTAATTATTTTGACAATTTGAGATAGAATGCGATTATAACTTTCAAAATGTCGAACAATTTTGCTAACATCTAGCTAAATATAAACGTTATTTCATTTTAAAATAGAGCCCTTGGAAAAAATATAAGACGACCTTGGTATAATTATATGAATACTTTGTAGTGTAAATCACTATTCTTAAATTGATAAATAGACGGTCCAAAATCAATCGATGTAGTCACTGTCCACACATTTTAATATTCAACGAACGGCAACATAACCAATCTCATGGCCCTATAAATACAATATCTTTGGGGCATTCTTACTCCAAATTCCAGCACAGCTACTCATATATACAAACTCCTAAACCTTAGTTCTAATTCATTCAGAAAAAAGAAACAAAAAGGAAACATGAAGCTATTCGCTCTCATTGTGACAACTATCATCATCTCCATAATATTTGACCAAGCACCGATCACCACTGAAGCAAGAAAGTTGAGAAAAACAATCGGCCAAGATCATTTCAAAGCTGGATCTACGGATGAGTTTGTGCCTACTTCTCCAGGAAACAGTCCTGGCATGGGACATAAAAAAGGTAATGCAAATGTTGAAGGGTTTCAAGGTGACTTCAAGCCCAAGGAAGAAAGAGACAAAACAAACGGTCAAGATCATTTCAAAACCGGAGTTACAGACGATTTCGCACCCACTTCTCCAGGAAACAGTCCCGGAGTGGGGCATAAGAAAGGACATGCAAATGCTGAAGGGTTTAAAGATAACTTCAAGCCCACAGAAGGAAGAATGCTGCAGAAAACGAACGGTCAGTACCATTTCAAAACCGGATTGACGGACGATTTCGCACCTACTTCTCCGGAAAACAGTCCTGGGATGGGCCACAAGAAAGGTAATGCGAATGTCAAAGGGCTTAAAGATGACTTCAAGCCCACGGAAGAAAGAGAATTGCCGAAAACAGACGGCCAAGATCATTTCAAAACAGGGACAACGGACGACTTCGCACCTACTTCTCCGGGAAACAGTCCCGGTATGGGTCATAAGAAAGGAGATGACTTCAAGCCTACGACACCAGGACACAGCCCCGGGATTGGTCATGCCGTCAAGAACGATGAGCCTAAAAGTTAAATTCATAGTTTCTAGCTTCATTTAATACATTATTTTACGATATGCATTTTTTTAAATTATTTCTATAATATATACAACATTTGTAATATTTAATGATGGATTCATAATTCTAGATCAAGAATAAAAGTAAGGTTAATAATTGTTTCGTTTTACCAAAATTAAAATAAAATGTTTCGTAACATCTGAAAACTCTTGATATTGTATGAGTTTGTATGCTGATATTTTTTTGTTGATTATGGTCGTTTGATACTTGTAATTATATCGTCATATATTTACCAAAAAAAAAAAATATATCGTCATATTGGTATACATAATATATAGACCTGAATCACCTGATATATAGACTAATATATGCCATCGTTTGGAGAATAATTTAAAAGCACGTGAAAATGGGTACTGCTTATTGCTGAGATTTTCCAAAGAAATTGATTGTAGAGAAGATGTTTAGTACGTCCATATTTTTATTTTTATACTCATTAATTAGGAGTTTCAATAGGGTCAACAAAGCTATAGAATAAATGGAAGGTCCAAGATTTCCAAATTGGGGAAATAAACAGCTATTTGGCGCTTTTCACTATTTAAATATCTTTTGATGGGAATATATTAGATTAAATAATGTGAAAAAAGCACACCATTTTTGGTTTAAGAAGACAACACATTTGTAGTAAAAGTGATCTTAGTATCTTGAGGCCTAAACTAATTACTAAAACTTTCGGTTGTTTAGTTAATTTTGTTGCCGTGGCCGAGAAGTTGGTGCATCCTGTATCGATATTTTGTAACTCTATACAATTTTGTTTGATTAGCGATCTTGTAATAATGAAAATATCTAAGTTTTTTATTAGGCAAAGAGTTAATTAGTGTGTCAACAAGGGAATAATTTGTTTATTTATTCAAAAAAAAAACTTAATTTGTTTAATTCCGTGAGTGTTACTATATTAAATTTATATGTGAACAAGAACAAGTTAAACTACCGTATTCAGGTAACGAATCTGCGTTTGTGTCATGACAAAATACTATTGTACCAGAAATGACCCACCCAAACGTATGGGATTTTAATATTTTACCCTGAAAAAATCTTTATTTAGCAAGTAGGTCTATTATAGTGCTTGTACAGTAAACTCACTATGGGGGAAATCTTTTTTTTTTTTTTCATCTGATTGATATTATAAACTTTCAAAGGGCGTTTGATACAGAGAAAGGAGCAATAACAAATCTTACAACCATAAAGGTAATAATCTACGAGGCATGAAGGGACGCTTCTCTCACTAACAGAGAACTGAGCCAAGCAGGACCACCATAGGCAAGATAAGATTGGAGACGATCCTCCTGAGTGACGCTTAAGGCAATGCGATACGCACTAGAGTTATGTCTTCTTTCTTCTTTCATAAGATTCCAGGAAGGAATAGAAGAAAGGAGCAAAAGAAGGGAAGAGGAATGAAACTTGTATGAAGGCCAGGCTTTTGGTCTTAACACAGCATTGATGATCTGATAAGAGTCGGCTGCAAAAAGAATGGAGCGAGAACCTAATGAAGACATACTTTGAATAGTCCATTTCCATGCTTCATAATGAGCTTGCAAATCATTGGTGATGTTAGGAAAATAAGTGCGACTGTGTAAAAGAACAGTGCCTTGACTGTTTCTCGTGATCCAAGAAGCTCCACATAAATTTTTGCTTTTATCCCAGCTAACACCAATGTTACACTTGATCCAACCTGGATCAGGAGGATGCCAGCGTTGATTCTTTCGTAGCTCTTTTTGATGACGAATTTTTGAGTCTACATTGGAGAAATCTTGAGCGTTGAACCATTGAGTGGCTTCTTCCAAACATTTTAGGGCTGTGTCACGAGCAGTGAATCTTTGAACCTCAAAGAGTAGTTTGTTCCTGTTCTTCCACAACATCCAAAGAATCCAGGGAAAAGATCGCCTAATATCTGGAGGGATAGCTTGATCTTTGGATTTATTGATAACGTAAGCAATGTTTTGGTAAACAGAGCTCGGGGAGAAACCAAGAGGGGGAAGAGGGAAGTTTGTGAGAGCCCAGATTTGTCGAGTAAGAGTACAAGAGAAGAGAACATGGTTGATGGATTCGCCTTCTAAACCACATGTTTGACATCTCAAATCTACCCGCATACCCCTTGAGGAAAGAAGGTCAGCCACGGGAATAGCAGAGGAGATGGCTTTCCAGATAAACATTTTTATCTTAGAAGGGGCTTGAATCTTCCAAACCAGATCTTTAAGACCATTAAGCGAAGGTCTTGCGCAGGCTTCCTGAATCTCTTTTCCTTTGTAGATTTCAGTGGCTAAAGTATAACCGGATTTGACAGAGTAATCGCCACTTTCAGAGAACTCCCAGCACCAATAATCATCTGATTCAAAGGTCGGCTCTGACTGAGATATTAACTGAACATCAGTAGGGAAGAACAGCTCGTTAAGTTTGTCTCTGTCCCATGATTTAGTGTGGAAATTGATGAGATCAGCGACTTTGAGATCAAGATCTACCAGAATATTCTTCATTAATGGAGGACGCTTACGATGATCATGGATCCAAGGGCTAGTCCAGACGTTGATAGATTGTCCATTACCAACTCTCAAAAGAAGACCGTTTTTCAGCAAAGAAAGCCCATGGTGAAGACTTCTCCAGGCGAAAGAGGGTCTATAGCCAAGAGTAGAGTTGAGTAAATCCGAGGAAGCAAAATATCGACTCTTGACAAATCTTGAGCAAAGGGAATTAGGGTCTTGTAGGATGCGCCAAGCTTGTTTAGCAAGCATTGCTTGATTGAAAAGCTCAAGATCTTTGAAGCCTAGACCTCCTTGCTCTTTAGTTAAACAGAGTTTACCCCAAGCAATCCAATGTATTTTTCTTTTTTCCTCAAGAGCATTCCACCAAAAGGAAGACATTGCACTGGTCAAGGCTTCACAAGTAGCTTTAGGGAGCTTAAAACAGGACATGGCGTAGAGGGGCATAGCCATTGCAATAGATTTTATTAGAACCTCTTTGCCGCCTTGAGACAATGTCCTTGCAAACCAATTTGAAAACCTATTCTTCATTCTCTCGTGGATATAATTAAGCATATCCTTCTTTGATCCACTAAAACACTCAGGAAGGCCTAAGTAGGTAGCAGCTCCTCCTTCTTGATCAATGTTTAGAATGTTTTTGATTGCCGCTTTATGATCATCAGGAATAGCCGCACCAAAGGTAATAGATGATTTTGAGAGATTGATTTCCTGACCTGTGGCTTGACCGTAGATTGAAAGGATATGCTTTAGAAGAGAAGCTTGGTCAATTGAAGCTTTACAAATGAAGAGACTGTCGTCTGCAAAGAGAAGATGATGAATCGCAGGGCCTTGATTAGAGAATTGAATGCCATGAAGAAGACCTTCAGCTGCAGCTTTGTTAAGCAGATAAGAAAGACCTTCAGAACACAGCACAAAGAGGAAGGGAGATAGTGGATCTCCCTGTCGTAATCCTCGATGTGGAGTAATGAGACCATGAGGGTTACCATTAATGAGAACTGAATAAGTGACTGAGGTAACACAAGTCATTATCCAGTTTATCCATCTAGCGTGGAAATCTAAATAAGGCATCTTGAAAAGAAATATCACAATGATAAGCTATATATAACTATAATACTTTAGGCCAAAAAAGTTAAATATAGCATATCATTGTTGTAAACCATGTTCTTGTAATGCACGAAGAAACAGCCTAATAAAGATCCATATACAAATACGAATATTCTTCTTGTTTTGACGGCTGTGGTTGATTTGGTCTCTAAAGAGTAGAGTATGTGACAACAACAAAAGCAATAACGACGCCGTGTGTTTTGTCATGTGGACGTTTGGCAAATGAATGCTATAAGCAATTGACCTACTTCTTTTCTTTTCTAGATATGTACTTTAATTTATTTCTCTTTTCCTTTCGGGATTCTCTTACATGGGAAAATCTAGAGCTACAATTAAAAGAGATATGTAGAAAGTTACAAAGAACACGATGTTAGAAATTTCTATATGGTAGTCAGAGCCATGTTTTTGCTTGCATCTCCAAAGTCCAAACTACTACTCGTCAACACCAGTTTGGCCATTGATACCGTCGGATGAGACCATAACTTGATTTTCGGATAGTAAGTTTGGTCGCTATTCTTCGGCATCCGTAGCTTAACCGGTGAATTAGCTGACCACCACAAGAAAAGTATCATCATAGTCACCAGTTCGAATACCAACAACTGAACTTCTTGGTAAACCAAAAAAAAAAAAAAAGAGTTTGTATTACTTATAAAAGAAACATGAACCATTTCCGGATACTGTATTTAGTGACGATTTTCTCTGAAGCTTATTGTTTGGTAAATAATATTTGTAGTCTTTTATATAAACTTGTGTTTTGGTGACTATTATATTTTCCTTCATTTTTAGTTAGCAAATGAAGGAAACATATTGCACTGACAACTAAAAAGGTTGCCGTTTAAAAACAAAAGAAAACCTGGTGGACAGTAACCTTACAAACTACAAAGTGTACACGGAAAAATAGCAGCGATACAAATTAATCAAATCAATATACAGACGAATAAATCGAAATCAAACCCCACAAAATCGAACCTTCTTACATGTAACCAGTTTGAAATCAATTCGACTCACTTGGTTGAACCGCGGGCCTGCTTGAGCTAGTGATACAGCAAGATCCCCACAAACTGGAGGGCTTCTAGCAAGAATATCAAGAGATCTTGGAGTAATTCTTAAGCTATCAAACCTGCAACCCATAAATCAAACAAAATAAGAAAGCTAATATACAGGGCTGTAAGTAAAAAATAAACCACATTTCCGGGAATCTGAAATTATAAAGGGCTGTAAGTAAAAAAAACCACAATAAAAATGAAACCGCATGATACCAGATATTACCGATGTGTACAGCTTCTTGTAGATGTTGTCCGTTCCAGAACAGAGACTGTGTGCCATGAGGTTAAGGCCTTCGATATAAAACGCCCTCACAGGGTAATGAAGAATCCAAATGTCTGTCAAAGAATCCAATCAGTCAGGCATGAACCACCACTACAGAAAACAAGAACAAATAATAGCGGTTACATACCTGGCAAACAGGAATGTCTTTAAGTTGATCCTTTGTATCCACGACGGTAATAAGGGGTAATCTTGATATTGGAGCAGTTTTGGCATGACCCTCCATAAAATGCTGTATGTGTAAGTCAAGGACTTAGCTAAATATAGTTCCAAATAATAAACAAACATTATTTGTGAACAAAAAGGTAAAGCACTCATACACTATACAGGAATGGCTTCCTTCCGTGCAATATCTGATATTGTTAGCTGACTATGGCTGCAGAAAAGTAACACAAGGAACTATGAAGCAGATGAAATATGAAAAAATTGAGTCATTTGATACGGAATGCACGGCATATTCCAAGGCTATGTTAAGAAAGTTTCCAACACTGATTGTATGAGGTAATATCCGCCTACCCCTTGCGTTGGTGCTCCTGTAGCAGAGCTTGGAGTTGATGCTCGGCTATTTTTCCAGAGGAATTTTATCGATGAAAGCTTTTCCTTCAGAACAGAAGCTGTTAATCACCTCAAATGTTAGAAAGCAGAATAGATACCGAACAACCCTGGACGAACCTACAGCCCTTGTTATTATCAGAGGATTAGTGTCTCTTGAGAGACACATCCGTACAGCTTGAGAAGAGCATCGCTTGTTATGGGCAAATAAATTTAATGCTCAAGATTCACCTGAAGATCCCCTAGCACTTTGTAGAACTGCAAAGAGCTGCTTCCTTCCTTCCCTGGTCTGAGCTGCTCGATTTTGAGTGTTTTCATTACCCGCCAAGTTCTGTATAATAATCTTGGTCCGGATTGATGAACATATGCTATGCCACGCTTTGGTCACCAAGAATCTCCGCAAGAACACAGTCCATTTTTAAAATGATGAAACCTATTGGAATCCCTCATCACAATGTCTCGTCTGAATAACTTAGAGACCAGCTTACAAAAAGTATGGCAATCACTACAGACACGTAAATTTTTTGTGATCCGAAGACAGGCCTGGTCAGGCGTCCTGAGCAGGCCATAAGCAATAGCTAGCCTCTCACTGTGTCCATGCAGCATCTGAACCTTCTCCCCTTCGCCTACATCATGGGGAACGAACTTTGTATCGGCTAGATAACCCGCTTCCCTCTCCAATTTCCTAGTAACCCTGGACAATTTCTCATATATCACTT
>OVBB01000874.1:0-17615 GCA_900406415.1 Isatis lusitanica
TGAAACCAGCCGTATTCGCTCATTTTAATGATTTTAAATGCATTTTTCAACTTCTTGCAAAGCAGAAAAAGAGTTTCTCATGCCGTGATATTTGAAATGTTTAATGCTTTTTGAGGAGATTATTTACATGTAAAATACTTTTATCAGACGGAAAAGGAATTAAATATCAATATATTTGAATTCGAGTTTGTCAAGTAACTCAAGTCATCTTTTATTCAAGAACATTGACTTTGTACCAATTTACACTAGGACTAGACACAAAACTTTGACAATCTAATTTTGAATTGTTATCCGATCCGATTTTATAAAATCCTAAATATATAATAAATTCAATATCTATAAATGTAAGTGTTGCCTTGTAAGGTGTATTTCCATCAGACAAAACAAGTCTCTTATTATATGTAATTTTTGTTTCTTACAAAGCCGCTTTGCAATTAGTGGAACCAATGAGCACAAAAGCAAACACAAGACAGAGACAAAATATCAAAGTGAACAGCACAAGTTACTTAGGTTCACATACAAAGACCAAGCTCAGGGATTATATTATTCAGGGCAAGAGATGTCTAGTTTTGTGCTTACCGTATACATACATATGTGTGTTTATAATGTAGGAGGGATCCAGATATAGCCATGAGTTTGAAGGTAACCAGCTTTCTCTAGTAGTTGGTCAGCTTCTTTCGGTCCTCGGCTTCCTGGTTTGTATGGGATTGACTTCACTTCTCCTTTGTCGATCCTATGAAGCAACGGCGTGAAGATCTCCCACGCTACCTGTAATCATCAAAACAAACAGCTCCTAAAACGTATGATGCGATAATAGTTTTGATTGTCTCTTGAGAGTTTTGAGATGAAGCAAGTTTGACATTTATGGTGCCACATAAAGAGATCTCTGAGATTGCTTTGGTTCAAGGGTGGATACAGAAAATGTGTCTACCTTTAATTCGTCTCTGCGAACGAAGTGTTGTTGATCTCCTTTGATTCTGCAGAGACAGAGGGAAAGGTTGAAGACAATGGTAACATGGAGGAACATATAAGTTAGACAAATTCTTTCTTACGTGTCAAGAATTAGGCGCTCGTATGCCTCTGGGATCGAGACACCTTGATAACGTTGCCCGTACGACAAGTCTAGTTCACTTTGCACGGTTTGCATCTCCAGACCCGGTTGCTTAACCTGTGTAGCAAAAGCATTGCCAAGAGAGTCATGGTTCGAGGTCAGAGTGAATCGTTCCTTCAACTAGTTAGTAAATTACGTTTGTGTCGTATACTTACAGTTAGTTTCATGTACATTGCCTCTGAAGGTTGCAGGCGTATCACAAACTCGTTCCTCCCTTGCTTCTGACCTGTTGCACAAGAGTTTTCAGTGCATAGATCTGAATTCTAGAAGCTAAAAGAAGAGCTTAAGCCACATCTAAAAGGAAAATGTCAGCGCAAGACAATACATCTGAATATGTCGCCTGGAACATCCTTGAACTGAATTCGAATTTCTGCCTTCCTTGAATTCAACGCCTTTCCAGCCTTTAGTATAAACGGAACACCTGAAAGATATATATCAATTAGCACTAAGCACCAACGTTAAAAATGGACTTTTTATAGAGTGAATGTTTGAAGAGAATTACTACTCGGTTGATGGATAATCATAACATGAGCTACAGTAATGTCTTTTGATTCCAGGTTAGGAAGAGTTAGTTTTGAACATAAACAGTGGAGTAAAGCCACATATATGATCATGAGACCAGGTGAAACCTACAATTTTTCTCATCTTTAATGAAAAGATGATGAACCATCAAACCTCTTTTCTTTTTCTCCTGTTATGTCAGTTTCCAGATGGTTTTCCCGGGATGAACTGATAAAATGAAAACTTCAAGGGTCAAGTGGGACATGGTACCTTCCCATCTTTCGTTGTGGATGCGAAGAATTGTTGTGGCAAATGTTGGAGTATTTGAGTCGTCTGGAACAGTAGGATCATCCCTATACCCTTCATATTGTCCAAGAACCACCTCTTCATCTGTTATAGGAACCACTGATTGAAGCACCTGAAAAGTTCATTAAACAATCAATAACTTTGGTTTGATTGACTGAACATGCAGATGAAAATGTTCCAAAACCATATGAATCCAGAGAATAGAGGCAAGAACGCTCATTGAAATGGCTATTTGGTCCCAAAAAAAAAAAAATAGTCACCTTCACTTTCTCATCCCGGATGTGCTCGGGTTTAAGAGATATTGGTTTCTCCATGGCAACAAGGCAAAGAACCTACAGTACTATAAATCAGTTAATACATGAACGCACTTACAGAGAAACTCTGAGAGAAGCAATCACATAGGGTTCCACTATCATGAAATATATCTCATGTATACTTGCCTGGAGCAGATGGTTTTGAATAATATCACGGATGATTCTGTCAAACAGAAAGTGCACATTTCATCAGACACGCACTGGTGTCACTGATCCTATATTAAGAACAAGAAGAGACTAAAGAAAGTACCCGTATTCATCAAAATATCCTCCACGCCCTTCAGTTCCAAAATCTTCCCTGAACACAATCTGCAAGAAGAGAAGCATTTAACCTTTGTGCATTCGACTCAGTCTGACAATTTCTTTCTTATCTATGCAGCTCTCACCTGCACGTTCTCGATATTGTCACGGTTCCAAAGTGGGAGAAAAAAGCGATTGGCAAATCGGAGGACCAGCTGCACAAGTGATGGCACGGGATATAATGGTCATTGATTGTCCAAGGAGATAACTTGAAGACTAGACTCTATATATTCAGGCATGTTACTTACCATGTTTTGGACCAATTCCTTTCCAAGATAATGATCAATACGATAAATCTGTGATTCATCAAACAACTCTCCAATCTGAGAACTCAGTTGCTCTGCAGATTCCAGGTCCTTTCCAAATGGCTTCTCAACAACAATCCGTGTCCATCCACCAAGATCAGCTGGAAGCCATAAGACAATACAAATTCATGAACTTGAATTTCTGTCTCCCGAAATGTGCAAAAGCAAGTTAATCTTCTGTGTCCGCGAAAGAAACTCACATTTGTTCATGCAGCATGTCTTGATCATCTTGCAAACAGAAGGATACACAGACGGTGGAAGCGCAAGGTAAAACAGTCTCCTAGAGGATCCTTCAGAACTATTTTTGGAGATCTCGTGCTCCGAAATCGCATTGTCTAGTCTCTGGAACCCCTCCTCAGAATCATAAGGGCCACTCACATACTTGATCTACATTGATCCCAATATAGAAAAACTCATACTTTCAGTACACAGAGACATGGTTCTCTACGTGAAACTAACATCCAGAAAGAAATGAACTAACCAGCTGTAGAAACTTTGACAAAGCTTCTGCTTGCTCCGCATTCTTCTCATCAACAAGGTATCTGCATAACGCTTATTCAATATGAGCTTGGACTAAAGCCAATTAACTGTTGCGGACCAAAAGGCTGTTGAGCTCTCACCCGCGGATCCGATCTCTAAGCTCTTCATCAGAAAGCTTAGTCCTCGCATACCCAAAAATGTGAACTTCATCTGGATTGAGAAAACCCTGCTCATGCAAACATAAGATCTTAACTATCACCGCAACCAAAGAGGAGTTTCTGCATTAAAACATATATGGTCTGACATGAGACTAAACCTGACGGTAAAGGTTGAAAAGCGCAGGAAAAGTCTTCTTCTTGGCAAGATCACCTGATGCACCGAGCACTACGATTGAGAGACAACCAGTCTCTGGAACCGAACCGTACTCTTTTGTAAAGGAATCGTTTTTAAAAGTAGACCTTTTCTCAACGTGCCATTGACCAGATCCCATCTTCGAAAAGCTTAAATTTTTCACACACACAAAGAAAAAATGTCAGTGCTTCAGTTTAACGAAAGCGAAGAACACAAGAGCTCGAAAGTTTCGAACTTTACTGCATCAGTATTGAATTTCAAGTGAAAGTAATCTCATTTGCATGAACTGAATCTCACTGTTTCAGTGTTATCTTAGCCAACACAGAGAACGAATTCGAGTAGAAGAATCTAATCAACGAAACAGAGAGCAAAGAGAAGAGAAAAACCAAACGGATCGCAGAACAATCTCAGCTAAGTTACTACAAAACAACAATCACAAAAACAAAAAAAGAAACGAAAATGAGATCTGAATGGAGAAATCAAACCTGGGAAGAAGGAGCAAGATGAATCAGATTTCGAAGAGAGACAACGAGAAGAAGAATTAGGTGAGAAACCTCAACTACTAGAATGGACGACAAGGGGTTGGTGATGCTTTCACTTTCAGCTTAATTTCAATTTCTACTTTTTGGCCTTTTCAGATATCTTTTTTCTTTTTATTGGTTAAAAACTTAAAATATGTTCGGAGGGGGGACTCAGAAGAGAAGTTGTTGTTTTCTTCCTTTTCATGTTCTGCTGTTCTTTTTTTCATTCTTAATTTTCAAAACATGAGAGACAAATTCCAAAATCTAATCATTTCATAAACCCTTTTTTTTTGTTTTTGCTTTGTATTTGTCCTGTTTTAGTTTGTGTTCTGTCTTCAGAGACGATCACTAAAACTTGAACATCGGAGCGTATTACCAATGTAGTAATCTAAGTTGAACTCTTAAGTCTTTGTTCGAACTCTTGTGTTAAGATAATGTGGTCTCTGACCAATAAGAAGAAGCAGAGTAGAAAATACTCCACAAGGTAAGTGAATGGCTCGTAGCATTGGGCCATGCAATTGCTAGTTTTCCCAAAAGTTAGCTAAAGTAAACCATAACAGTGAAAAACATAACTTGAATGCTTTATGAAAGTCTTCAGAGATGGGGCTCTGCAAAATTTACCACCAATGTATGATCTGTACTAATACGCATGATAGTTGACTTGGAAGAGAACATGACACCACACTCTTCTTGAAGTTATGAAAAAGCATAACCGACTTTAAGGATTTTCAACTTCTATTAAATGAATTAGAAATGGCCAAAAAGTTTGTTATGGGAAATTATGTTAGAAGAATAAAATACAACACCAAACAAATTTGTTATTTTGTGTGATTGTATATTAAACAAAATTTATGTTTTAATGTAACAATTTAAGTTTAAAGTCTACAAATTAATTGGACCAGTTAGTTTTAGAAATATCAAACATGTAAGACTAATTAATTTTAGAAGATAATATAAATAATTAAAATGATTGTTATTTATGTATAAATTAGATTCAATTTCACATAATATAATTTTATGTTGTATAAGATCTGAAACCGATTTTTGAAACTTTTTATACATTTAGAGAAATGATTTCTTGTGTTTATAGATAATATATATTAATTTTTAATTGTAGTTTTGTGAAATGTAGTTTCTGGATAATCAAAGGTAGATCTTAGTCTGTATTGAATTTAAAAATCTAAATTATAATTTTTGAGAAGAAATTGTAAATTTAAATATATTATACAAAAAAAGATTGACGACAATGAAAATTGAAAATTTAAGCAATGGTCCTACTATTGGACTCCTACAAGTGTATTGCTTTTGTTCAAATTCAAAGGAAAATTCAGAGGAAAATATAAATACTATCAGAAATACTAAAAACCGACCGTTGGGCCGATTAGCGATTTAATAACATACAAAATATGTACATTGTCTATTTAAATCCACCAGGTTCTGTTGCACCAATAAAATAATATCTCGTATTACAATTGGCTTTATTATCAAATCCAATCGGTACCGTACTCGTATAATTATATCAGCTCAATACTTTAATTTGCTAAAGCATCAATGTTAGTTCGCTTCAACTAGAAAAAACAAATATATGTTTTTGGTCTTCTTACAAATGCAGCAAACTGTTAACAGTTCTTGAAATGGTCTTTTATACATATGCTAAAAGTTATAATTTAAATAGGTTAAAGAACTAAAAAATAACTAAACATCTTGCTTAAGCCATTTAGGAGAAGGGACAATCACCAAAATACACTTTCTTTTGTACACTTTTTCATTTTTACACTAGCAAGGAGAACATTTTCATATTTACACTTTTTGTGTATAACTAAATGACTAACTTACCCTCTCATCTCATCTCTTCTTCTTCGCGTCGATGGAAACTTTCCTCACCGTCGCTGAAAAAGCTTCTTCGTCGGAAGTCTCATCTTCTTCGTCGGAACTCTAATCTTCGCAGGAAAACGGAATCTATGTTATCAATCTCGCTGTTTTTCAATCTCACCATATTCAGGTTTTTAGGGATTCTTCCATGGAAGATGATGAACTCGCCGGATTCTTCACCAAAATAATGGTATAAGTCAAATTATTGTGTTCAATCAACGTAATCTATGTAGATGAAGTCTCGATTTAAGATTTTGGGCATGCCTCGTCGTAATCGCTCTTCTGGATTTGTAAAAGCTTGTTTTGTGGTTCATTACCCAGATTTTATAAGGTCTTATAAAAATTATCAAAATCCCTAAAAACCTTTATAAAAAACCGACGATTTCAAGATAAATCGAAAAGATTCTTCTTTTGATGTGGTCTGATTCTTGTAAATACAACGTTTATCACAGAGTTTTTGGTAAAGACGAGCTAAATCAAATGTTATCAAGTATTGGTTGTTGTAGTGTTCTTTATCGGTTGTTGCAAGTTCTTGTAATGTGTTTTTGATGGAACGTGGCTTTTCTATTTCTGACTTCGTGCATAGAGGTGGATGATTTCGAGAATCTTGAGAAAATGTCACAAGGTCAAGATTTAAAGTCACATTTGAGCCTCGGTGATGCAGATGAACCTCATAAAAATGATCAGCGTGAGGTATTTGGATTTTCTGGTTTACTTTTGTTTGGTGTATGCAAGAGAGTTGGCTCATCTCTGACTTGTGCTTGTATCTCTGCTTTCTTATAGGAAGAGCCCTTTGGTAAAGCTGCTAGGTTTGCAGGGCTGAGACGAAGAGCATCAGTTGTATCTGACAGTACCATGTCAAGCTTTGGAAGTGTCTTTGAGCCAATTACTCCTCAAGAAGATCACAGACCTCTACAATGAGATGGAGATATATAAACGAGACAAAAAGGACCTTGAGACACAGATGGAACAGCTTGCTCTAGATTATGAGATACTGAAACAAGAGAATCATGATATCTCATACAAGCTAGAGCAGAGCCAACTGCAAGAACAACTGAAGATGCAATACAAATGTTCATCTTCGCTTATAAAACCTTATAAAAAATAAAAGTTTTTAGAGAATTTTATAAAGCCTTATAAAAACTTAATAAGTGTTTATAAGGATTTATTATTTAATATAAAGGTTTCTAAATCCTATGTCATTTATAAGGATGTATAAATTATTTTACAAGAGCCTATAAATTAAATTACTTAATAAAGATTTATAAATCATTTTGTAAAAACTTATAAATGATTTTATAAAGCCTTATAAATAATTTTTTAAGCCTTATAAATCATCTTATACTAACAAAGCACCTCCTTCTTTCGAAGATGATGAGGAAGACGGCGTCGAATATTAAGCTTCATAAAACTTTTTAGAAAGTTTCATAAAAATGTTTAGAAAACTTTATACAACTGTTCATAAAGCTTTATAAAATATTTATAAAATTATATAAAATATTTATTAAGTTCTTAAAAATATTTATAAAGCCTTATAAAACTATATATTTAGCCTAAAAGTGGATTGAGTAAGATTGATGAGTGTAGATTTCATTTTTATAACGTTTTATAAAATCATGAAAACCAGAACTATAAAGCCTTACAAACCTATTCATCTTAAAAACACAAGCCTTATAAAATCATATAGAAGCTATAACTATTAAACTTCATAAAACTGTTTAGAAAGCCTTATAAAATCTTACAAAAGCTAGAACTATTAAGCTTTATAAAATTGTTTAGAAAGCCTTATAAAATTGTTGATAAAGCTTTATAAAAATATTTATAAAACCTTATAAAATTATTTATAAAAGGTTATAAAACTACTATTGATTACTACAGTTTTATAAATCCTTATAAATTATTTATAATAGTTTCCAAGATACGCCACAAACTTCCGGGTTAAAAGAATAAGCCACAGCAGTAAGAGTTAGAAGACCCTATAAGCATCTCCACCTCCGCTTACAAATCCTGAGGTAAAGCTTTTTACAAGGATTTTTAAATAATTTTGTTATCTTGTTATTATATCAAATGATATCTCTAAGCCAATGTAACAAATACCACAATGTTATTGTTAAAATTACAGATCTGGTTAAGGAATTAGTTGGAGACAATCCCAAGCCACGAAAGAGATGAAAATTTTAGTAAAACAATCGATACTACAACTATACTAGCTAATGATCTAAGAACCCAGCCCAAACAGAGACAATGCCATAATAGTAAAGAGACTTTTGAAAATGGAGCTTCTCTTTCACAAAATATATCCACATTTTCATTGAGAGAAATGGAGCTTAGGACTGACCAATAATCTAGCTTCTGCTATTTTCTGAATCCCTTTAACACAAACCCCTTTGGAAACTCCATCATCGAACTTCTCCAACTCTCTTCCTAAAACAGAAGCTTGCTTGTCAAAATTATGTCTGCAGTTTCTAGCTTCCATATCTTTAACCTTTGGAGACTTCAACTCATTCAATTTCTCAATCATATAGCTTATCTCATCTTTCAAAACCTTGCTCTCTTTCTTCCCTTCTGAGATTAGCTGTTTACCCTAAATCAAAACCACCAACATATAGAGCAAACAGCTTCGAACTCAAAACACTATCACACTCACAAACACAACATATACACCATTCAGATTAGACTTACAGAGAGAAGAGAATGAACAGCAGATCTAAGCGGCCTCTCTATTCACTTCTTCCTCCTTTCCATCTTCTTCATAGCAATCTCCTTTTCAATCCTTAGTAAATTACCCTCTGATCTTAACATCTCTGCCAGAAACCTGAAATGCCAAGAGAAGAAGAGGACCTTCCCTGAAGAAGTGAAAGAGAATCTACAAGGCGATGATCGTGCCGACGACCACTAGCGCGATAGGACTGACTATGATGAGAGCGAACGCCCCGAAGTGCCGTAGACGAGAGAGTAATTGACGAAGAAGTGAGGATGAATCTGGAGGAGATCGGAAAAAGGATTAGAATTAAACGACGGTGAGGTTTATCGCCGGAGAAGAAGATGAGGAAGAGAGAGAGAGAAAACCACGGGGAAAATTGGGACAGGAGAATGAACCATTAGGTTTCATTAAGGGTAAGTGAGTAATTTCACTACCTTAATTTTGTAAAGAATTGAGCTAGTGGTATTTCTGAAAAAGTGTATCTTGAAAGTGGTATTAGTGACAATTTCTCTTAGGAGAATATGAGCTTGCACGCGTTGTTTCCGATCTAATTTCTGTTATTATCCAACCGTTGAGATTTTAATTTTAAGGAAAAAAAAAAAGACAAATATGGCAGAACAGTATGACGTGGCTTGTTGCGATTTGTTGATAATGCCGTAGGTGCACATTAGCATTAGCCTCGCGTCTTCTTTTTCAAAAACGCCCTACCTATGATCAATTGACGTGTCGTCGGGATAAAGTCCAAAATATTTTACACAATGAGCACTCTAGTCTTTGAAACTCACGTTCTAACCCATGATTTTATTGTAATTTTGTTTCTTATAACCCATGATTTTATTTTAGTGTAATCCAATCCATATTAGATTCACATCTTATATTCGTTTTGTGCAACTTTCTTTTCTGAAACAATTTCTTTCTGTTGGTTTAAATCTATACCATTATGTCAAAAATATGTAGGAACCTGTTACAATGCAATTTATATATGATTTTTGCAGATTTAGTTTTAATACAATCATTCATAAATAAATGATTAAATAAATATATTATATTATAAAATTTTAGAAACACAATTTTAGAAATGTTCAATTTGGTTTTAACTAGATTTTTAGATTATGAATGATAATATTCAAAATAAAACATAATCTATTATAGATTATGAATAGTTTAGTTAAGTTTAATTTTGGTCTCAGTTTAAACTCGATTTATAATCAAATATTCTTATAATCTTATAGCATTTCAGTTTGATTCATATTCAAATTTAGTTAATAAAATATATCATTTCTTGCTAGTTGCTATCACTATTTAGAAAGATCTAGGGACACTTTCCGTAAATGATATATAGTACAGGGGCTGATATTTAAAAAGTCGCCGGAAAGAAGACATTTCGATCGAGATTCAATAAAAAGGGGAAAATATCGAAAAGAGGAGAGAGAGGAAGATCGGAGAGACGACGGTGATGACGATGGACAGAGAGAAGGAGAGAGAGCTAGAGCTCGAGAGTGCAATGTACACCAATTGCCTACTATTAGGTTTGGATCCGAACGTGATCGGACTCGGAGCCTCCAACGGCACGCCTCGGGTCGGGTTATTCCGACATTCCAACCCGAAGCTCGGAGAACAGCTTCTCTACTTCATCCTCTCTTCCCTCCGAGGACCCGCACAGTCTTCAAAGGTGCGATTACTCTCGCGAATTCTGGCTTGTTTGAACATAGTGTGATTGGCTCTCTCTGCTAATTCTGGAATCACTCGTTTGATTTTGGGTTCTTTCGATCTCTCAGGATTTCGATAAGGTCTGGCCAATTTTCGATTCGGCGCAATCTCGCGATTTCCGTAAGGTAAAATGGCTTGAGAGCTCTATATATACTGCGAATTTGTATATTCTGTGGCGTTTTTTGAGAAATCGTTTGAATTATGGCTTTGAAGGTTGTTCAAGGGATTATAAGCGAGCTCGAGTCACAAGGGGCATTACCAAGGAGTAACTCGAGGGTTTCGTCACTTGCCACTTGCTGTGGCCCAAGGTTGGTTGATGCTCATTAGGGTTTTGATTGAGGAATTGGAGGAGCTTTAGATGGTGTGATGATGTGTACGTGTGTGGAACCTCCTCTTTTGATTGCAGATTTGTGGAGCTCTTATGGCAACTTTCACTGCATGCGCTAAGAGAAGTTCATAGACGGACATTTCCTGCTGATGTGGCGTCCAATCCTCTGCCTTCTTCTCTAACAGACGTATCCTTCTCACACGCAGCTACTTTGCTTCCCGTAACCAAGGTAGTGTCCATATTGTTTCCATTGAAGATTGTGTTATATACTTACACTGGTCTATGTGGAACCTTTTGAGTAATGAACGGAATAACATACGAACGCTCGTTTCCATGTTTGCAGGCCCGGATAGTGCTTGAGCGGCGTCGGTTTCTTAAAGACGCAGAAACTGCGGTACAAAGGCAGGCAATGTGGTCTAATTTAGCCCATGAGATGACTGCAGAGTTCCGTGGTCTCTGTGCTGAAGAGGTAAGACTTTATTTGCTTTCTTTCTGGTAAGAGGTACTGAATTGTTTTGTCTGATTATATTAGGCTCTTTTTGATGCATTTAATTTCCTGTTTCGTTGGCACCAGGCGTACCTGCAGCAGGAACTAGAAAAACTGAACGATTTAAGAAACAAAGTAAAGCAGGAAGGAGAAGTGTGGGATGACCTTGTGTCTAGCTCCAGTCAGAATTCTCATCTAGTTTCAAAGTCCACTCGGTTATGGGACTCTATAATGGCTCGTAAAGGTATGCTGTTCTGTTTATTCTTTTGAGTTAAATACAAAGAAAAAGTACTTATGCAGGAGACTTATATAGTTTCATGGTTTGTCACTATCTTCAGGTCAGCATGAAGTTCTTGCGTCAGGACCCATTGAGGATTTGATAGCTCACAGGGAGCATAGGTAACTGGCCTCTTATAACACACACGGTCCGAACTCCACTTACCAATTAACTGACATCTTGTCACCTTTGATCTGTAGATACCGAATTTCAGGATCGGCCCTACTTGCAGCGATGGATCAGAGTTCTCAAGTTCCTCGTGCAGAACTACTCTCTGCCCATTCAGATGATTCATCTTTTGCAGATGACAAAGAACTAAGTGATGGATCGTACGCAAACATGCATGAGCATTCTCTAGGAGACAGTTTCGAAACCAACTCACAAGCAAGTGATGAAACCCTTTCACGAGTAGATGATAGAGGTGGAAGGACCAACCAGACAGTTGATGTAGCAGAAATCATAAGGCGCTGGACACACGCATTACAGCGTATTCATAAACAGTCTCTTCAGCTGGTATGTCTTCTCATATCTCGTTGTGGGGTGTTCACTGAAGTACTTCTAACCATTCTGGCTAGTTATACACTTTCCTTCGTTGCTTAATGCTCCACTCTTTTCCATAAATTTTTATCTTATCTTACATCTTTACATATTTAGGCTAAAGCAAATGACGGGGACGGTCCAGATATTTTGCGGACTGCAAATGATGGTGGTACAAGTGGGCATGTTGAATCATTGGCTGCAACTTTGACTGAACATCAACAACATTTAGCTAGCTTTCAGGTAAGTTGCTTGTCAGTTCCCTTAGGTAGAAGTTTCTTTTCTAGCAATTATGTACTATTTATAAATGGCAGTATCTTTAAGTGGAGATTCCCGGAGTTCCATTAATAATTGTGAATATTCTGATTCAGCTTCTCCTGCGAGAGTATCAAAAGTTCTTAGATCGATGGAGCAAGTACATTTAGTTACCAAATTGCTTGTTCTCTTGGAGCATGTCTACACAACCGTTCTTATGCATGTAGCTCATACTTACTGGTTAAATCTCTACCATGTTCTTACTGCTGATGGCACACTACATGCAGGTACTCATCAACCAATTAAAGGAAGTATCTCCAGCCATTCAGAAATCCATATTAGAATGTACTGAGAAGGTTAATAGTCTTCCCCCGACCTTACCTCCTGCTACGAGAAGTAACGGGCAAGCAGCTTCACTTCTACAATCTCAGGGGAGTGGGAGAATTACGGTAATAGTTTGATGAGTTAATTTTTATTCTCTTCCGATGCATATTTGATAGAGATGCTCACTGTAACTTTTTCCCCTTGTGATACAGGAAGGTGTATCTAATGATGTTGCTGACCTGACCTCAACAATGTCTAATGTTCAGCTCGAGAAGGTCTCAGCTAGTCCTACGTTAAAGCTTCCACAATTATTTAGCTCCACTCCTACTTCTTCTGGTAAAGGTGGAAATGGACAAAAGCGACACCCAATGGCTTCTCAGGTCAACAAAATGGAAAGCTTGTCTGAGAAGAACACTACTGACCAACCACTGTCACATAATCGAGCAGACAACTTGCCGACTGGTTTGTTGCATACTTACCTTCTCAATTAAAACGAATCACATATAGTATATCAAAAAAGGCTTTTCTTGACTGTGATATGCCAATAAGAATTCACTGAGACCTTTGTCTTATAACCCTAAATTTTTTGTTTTCAGATACCAACAGCTCTTTTGTCCAGAATCTGAAGAAATCTGTGAGGGAAGCGGCTCTATTGATTCCTTCTTCAGCAGGATCATCACGGGACAGTCAATCTGATGAAGGCTCTGAGCATTATTTCGTACCTCTTTCAGGAGCGGGATTTTCCCGATTTCCACCAGAAACCAAAGCCCTGCCTCTCAGAGGGTCGAGGTTACTTACCTCTCTGAGCGAGCCTTCCTTTCTTGAACCCAATGTTCCAGATACCCTCGCGCCTAGCAAGTACAGCGACATACCTGACACGTTTGATGATCTAGATTCATTCAAAGATTACGATAACGGGAACGGGTTTCTCTCGGTTGCTGGATCAAACAGTGTAGCTTCTGATGCACAACAATCGTTCTACGACGTTGAAGATCAAGTGTTCTCCCCACCTTTACTAATGGACTCGTCCCTGTTATCAGATACCTACGAAGACTTGTTAGGTACGTTCATTATCCTCTTTAGTGTCTTACATGACATTAGTCACTTAAGTATAGTCTAATTGACGTATTTTGTTACACATCCCACTTTACTTTTGCAGCTCCGTTGTCAGAAACCGAAGCCGCTTTAATGGAGCATTAGGATGAAGACGACGCCCTGATCAGACAAAGACGATGACACTTGTGTTTCTTCAACGATTGTTCTTGGGGCAATTGAAAGCCTGTGGTCTCAACACAGGTGTTTTCTGTTATTATTACCAGTTAACAAAGGTGTTTCTTAATTTATCTTGGGTTTGTTGGTGATGGGATTTATCTTGATGAATGAATGAATGATGGATCTGACTTTCTTCGTGTGTCAGTGTGCGTAAGAAACCTCTCGCTCAGGTAGAAGCATCGCTCTCTCTAATGTTTGGTTTTCCAACAAAAAATACAGATTGATTCTTTGTTTAATTTTTAGATGTAAAGTAAAGAAAATAGTGAAGAATCTGCTTTTCTTTTTTATTCTTTCTTAAATCTATTTGATATTCTAACGATACGATGTTGCAAAATTCTCCTCCGAATTATTAAATCCCCATTGTCAAGCCTGGATATCAAGCAAATCAGATTAAATTCAACAAATGTGTTACAACGGTTCCAAAAAGTTTGAGCAATGCTATTGATTGAACCCGAAGCCGGATTATAACGATATAAACGTAAGATTAGTATTGACAAAAAAAAAAACGTAAGATTAGTAAAAGAATTCCCACTGCCAGGGGTCGAACCCGGATTTCAAGCAAACCAGATTAAAACTACATGAATTTATCTCGTGTAAATTAAAATGAGTTATGAAGACTAGTTTTTAGGTTTGCAGGGCCGGATTGTGATTGAGTTCCGTAGTCTCAAACATGCATGATCATGTCTACGAGACAAAGTCTTAAACCCAACTCACGAAACACTTTCTCGAGTAGTACTAGTAAATAGGACAAGTTGATCCAAATCTTTGCACGGTTTAACCATTCAATCAAAAGTATAGACGACGGATTTAAATTTTACATTGAGATTGAATTTGTGTGTCGTTTTCCTATGAATCGGATATAAAACCCAAACCCTAACAGGAAAAAACAAACGTCCCAATAAAGTTTTATTTTATTCACCAAATTAGATAAATATAACCAAATGAAATTTTTATAGAAAAAAAATATTCAAAAAGTCAAGAGAACAAATTCATAGAAACTGAACCAAAACATAACACAAAAAAGCAACGAAAACGTAGTGATAGGCTCAGTGGTTGAGACCAAGAACAAGAGCCACGGCAGCAAAAGCCAAGCCGGTGAACATGTTGGTGGAAACGACGGCTGAGTTAGATGCCGGTCCCGGTGCCGGAGCCGGGCTGTGAACGTGACCTTCGTGGCCGGAGACGGCGGCCATCGTCGCCAATAGACAAAACACTGCGATCTGAACAAACATCTTCTTCATCATCATCATCTTCGTTACAAGGAACTTTTGTTTTGAACTTTGAATGAATGAGAGAAAAAGATTTGTTGTTGTTTGTTGAGTAAATTGGATTTGTGAGGTTTGTTTATATAGAGAGAAAACTGTTGATTAAAGATAGGTAATATTGAAATATATCAAATAAGATTTATTTCTTTTAATATTTTGGGTCTAAAAATACAGATTTGTTTCTATTTTTTTGTTGAATTGGCCGGCTTTGATGCATTGATCAAGACAGCTATTCAAGATTTACATTTGATTCTGTCATTCACGTTCCCATAATTGGCCAATAATTTGGATTTAAAAAGATAATGCAAAAGAAAAAGGATGAATATACTTTTCAGAATCATAGAGTTTTAAAAAGTGAATTATTGTTTCTTATCTTTGTCATCATGGTAAATTAATGTTTGTTGACTATGTTGGTTATTGGTAAAATTTAGCTTCCTGAATACAAAAAAATCTTTAATTATGAGTATCATTGGTTCACAGAATTATTAATTATATTTAATGTGATATGATTGCAAAAATAGACGTGGGGACAATTCCTTATTTATTATATTATTTTTGACACCTAAAAAAACTTATAAAACAAATCTGTACACGCATATATACATTAATATAATTAACTCAGATTTGCCCTCTCAGGATTAATCAGAAAAAGAAGATTAAAAGCGAGTAAACATCTAAATAACGTTATTTTGCTTCTATTTCTGAAGAGAATCACGTTAGTTGCGGGTGTGCCGCAGTAAACGCTGATGAATAACTCGGAAATATAATTCGCATTAAATAACAAATATTAGTAGTATTTGGGGAAATAATCGAAGAATTAAAACCTGTAATTTCTTGACTCAAACAACCCCATGTAATGTAGACTTAGCTAGCCATGTGGGAAGCAAGACGCCGACTTGATGATTATGGTGATGATTAGTGTAATATTAGCATACAAATCACAAGCTAATTCATATTATGATAATAATAAATTGGTAATCAATAATCATATCATCAACCATCATGTTACTTCTTCTGATAAGTAAAAGAGTATATACATTTGTTTCTTCTTTCTTCTCAGGAAGCAATCAATATTTACAAATCTGTCGTGCATCTACATTATTTTTTCACCGTAAGGAAATTCGGAAACAAAAGAAAAAAGATACATAATTATTGGGCCTTTACTTGCTTTTTCCTCTTCCGACCAAAACTTTTATTGGCCCATGAGCCCATCTGAGCTATAACTTCATCTTCCACTCTTCTCCCTTCTCTCTCCCACACTAAACGCTGCGTTTTACGGTCCATGAAATTCTCCAACACCCAATCCCTGAGCCCAACATCTCTCACCTCGCAAAACCTCTCAGCCCAATCAGACGGCTGAACGGGTCGGGTCCCTAATCCGGGTGCTCGATCTTTCGACCCGACATTCTGCTCGTTCCTCCAGTCTGCCACGTAAGTCGCCACTCTTCTTCTGAATTTTTCCTTAAAAATATCCCAAACCTGATATTTATAATGGTTAATTACCATTATACTCCTCTCCACGTCGATAAATGTAAACTCGTCTTTTAACTGAAAATGGTGTACAACGTTTATCAGCGTCATGTTTAGCGTTTCCGGTCGAATTATGCTCTTGTGTCTCTCCGGTAACGCCATACGACACGTGTACGCCGCCGTGACTCCGCTGCAAGGTGGATCTCTAAGACTCGAAGGTCCAAAACTGTGACACGACGTTCGAATTTCACCAATCTCACTAGATAATGATGGTGTTAAATGATTTCTGATGATTTCGGTTAAAGTTTGACCAGATGGAATGTAGAAAAACTCGTCGACGTCGATAAACACGACCCAATCGCAATCACTTTTGGCTCGAATCGCGCAATTGGCGAATCCAGCTTCTTGAGTTTTGATCCATGGCCAAAAATGTCTCGAGATGTTGTAACCGCGACTTTCTAGATTCTTAATCTCCGAAACTATGTCGTCTTCGCTGTTATTGTCATAGATGAACCACCGTTGAACGCCGATTTTAGCGTGGTACATCACCCATTCTCTCAAAACGCTGGCTGCGTTTCGCGTCATGGTGCAAACGCATGACTCGAATGGTTTTTTTCCGCCACGTATCGAATCCATGACCCGGCCCGGGCGGTTAAGTGGATGGGCAACGGAAGGAAGCATCCCGCCTCCTTTGATTCTCACGGATACGATGAAAGGAGATTGGGCCAATCTTGGGCCCATCAATACTGTTAATGGCGTTTTGCACCGTACGATCTCTTGGGCCGCAGAGATAACTTGTGACCTAAGCAAAAGTTTGGGCTTCGCTAAATCCCAGCCGTACACACACTCGTATCTCGACACGTCGGCAGCTTTCCCTGGCCGTAGGTTTAGTCCCTTGACAAAAACCACAGTGGAGTTATCATGG